>NMUG010012263.1:0-10410 GCA_002855965.1 Monotropa hypopitys
TTTTAACCGGTGTTTTGCAATCCAGCAGCAATACCCTTCATGGTTAAGATGAGGGTATCCTCCAAACCAGGAGCGTACTCGCTCGTGGGATTCAACTTCACAAGTTCGGCAGCAGATTTGCTCGATTCGACATACTCCTTGGATATGTGGGGGCGCAACTTCACGTGGTAGTTAGAGTCACGTATACGTTTTAAGGTGTACGCCTGCAGCACGTTGAGAGTGGTGATGTAGGAATCGCGAAGGCGTAGGCGTTGCTTCAAGTGGGGGTCCCCTTCTAGAAGATCCCTATGTCCAGCAATCTAACAAAGTGAAGAAGGTTCAGTATGGTTAACTGCCATATCAGCAGAAAGCAAATGCAGTGTCAAAAAGACGGGTCTGTATGACATTGGTTTCCTTTTCTCCAGCTTTGTTTCTGTTTCTGTATTCATTTTCAAGTTTCGAAAAACATATAATGCGACATTTTCTCAGAAACAGCTGCACTTTTTCAGTAATTTGTCCCAGAATATATACCTGAAGAAGAAGGCCCTTTGTTTCTTCATATTTGGTCCTCAAACGCTCGCCAAACGACCACAAATCTTCCGAAACAAGGAGTTTGTCATACAAAGCAGCAATACCGGGGTCTCCCTTGGCAAAAACCATTTCAACTAAATCAATAGTAACTCTAAAGAAAGGCCACGCATTGTACATTTCCTGCAGCATATGGAGATTCTTAATGTCCTTCTGAATGGCGTATTTGAATGCTGCTCCAAACCCAAGCCACACGGGGAGATGAAACCTTGTTTGAGTCCAGGCAAAGATCCAAGGAATGGCACGGAGTGATTCGATTCCTCCACTTGGCTTCCGTTTTGATGGCCTGCTACCAATATTCATGCGACCATACTCCAACTCGGGTGTTGCCTGAAGTCAGAAACAAATTAAAAGATATCATAATTACAACCAGACTTCTAAATCGTGATATCTATCAGTGTTACATAATGGGTTATCTAGTGAAGAACTATCAAGGGCCAACAATCCATGGCTGGCTTTAGATCTACAGAATAAAGTGGTCATCTATGGAACAATCTGTGGCCAACTTTAGATTGTCAAAATTGATTGTTTAGGATTTCCTATTAGTAAATATTGACAATGGAAATCCAAGATTCATCAACAGCTAATGTTTAAAACCTTGCTTAAAGCTTATATTTGAAACCAACATGCATTGCATTTGTAGAGTACTTACAAGGCGGAAATACTCGACGAATCGATGTTCTTTGAAAACAATCGAACGGTAATCCTCCGTAGCAACAACAGCTACTTCATCCAGCAGCGCGCGCCATTCCGGTTTCGGTGAGACCGGCGGGTGCATCCCATGTTCAAGCGTTGCGGCCGTGAACCGCTGCAGTGTCCTAAAACACAAGTGCTCCTCCCCAAACGATTGCTCAATAACTTCTCCTTGAACCGTGACACGAAGAGACCCGTGAATGGTATCGGGGGGTTGAGACAATATGGCAAGATGGGTCGGCCCGCCTCCTCTTCCGACTGTCCCGCCTCGTCCGTGGAACATAGTCAACTTCACGCCGTATTTCTTAGCGACTTCTATGAGCTCCTCTTGAGCTTTGTACAATTGCCACGCAGCCGATAGCCGTCCAGCGTCTTTTCCGGAATCCGAGTACCCAATCATCACCTCTTGCTTTCCGTTGATCCGGTTTTTGTACCAATCAATTGAGAAAAGCCGAGTGAGTGCAGCCGGAGCAGCCTCAAGGTCATCGAGCTTCTCAAACAGTGGGACTACCCTTAATGGCTCCTTCACATGGCACTCGCGTTGTAAAAGCTCAACCATGAGTACATCAGAAGGTGAAGTGGCCATTGATATGATGTAAGCTCCGAAGCAGTCGGACGGAAGATCTGCTACGACATGGAATGCGTCCAAGACATCGGCAATTTCTTCTGTTTTTGGAAGATCGGGACCAAAGAGAGGGCGCTTCCCACTTAGTTCGGATAAAAGCCATTCCTGGCGACGTTCTTCGGACCACTCTCGATAGGAACCTATTTCTAAATGCGTAGTGATAGCATCCATCACGTCGGTGTGGCGATCCGACTCTTGTCTGATATCAAGTCTAACAAGTGAAAGACCGAACGTAGAAACTTGCCTCAGAAAATCCAGAAGGCTTCCGTCAGCAATTGGGCGGTCACCACAGCCACATAGAGATCTGTAGCAGAGCTCCAGAGGTTCCAAGAACTACAAGAAAATTAAAACAGCCTAGTTAAAGTGAATTCCATTGGAAAACATGGCAAGCATACTCACTACCAAATCCACACGGACGAGCACAATGACCAAACTACGTGCCAACAAAAAGTAATATTGGACCAAAGCCTTACATAAACCAAAGGTGGAAATAGGTATTTGTGAGAATTTGGGGTAATAAGAATGTTTTTAGCAGGAAAAAATGGACGTCATAGAGAAAGGGATACCTGCACGACATTGGTGAAAGTGGATTCCTCCGGAATGTCAGAGATCCCATTGGCTAATAAATGTCGAGAACGTTCCCGTGTCTGATACAACTTATCCCTCACATCGCCGAGTATAACACGATAAGGTTCACTTGGAGGTACTTGCTTCCAAAACTCTGCATAAGAATAACACCAACAAGCAAATAACAAATTTGTGGTGTATTTTTAAATTTCAGAACAGGCAAAACATCCCAAACGTCATTGAAGTGAAACAAGAGATAACACCACCTTAGTATCTCACAAATCATGTCCTCCAATCAGTGTTGGAAACAAGAAATAGGTAGATGAAACCAAGTCATCATTAATCTAATTACCTATGTAGTGCTTTGTATCACTTTTGGAGGATTTGAGGAGTTCATCAGCTTGAGCACGAAGCTCATCGCTGCAACGCCACATGGACATCTGGCAAGAAAAATCGAGTTAAAATAATCATATGAATTACTAAGGCATCAAGGAATCCTTAAAGAATAAAATCATCCAAACATTCAACAATGAAGTGTTGATATTGAAACCTCAAACATGAGATCGTCAATCTGGGAATAGTACAAGTTAGCAGCCATCATTCTAGCCAATAAGCAGACATCCCTTGTTACCTCGGGAGTAACCCTTGGATTACCTGCAATTGTTGCCAAGCAACTGTTACACAACTAATAGCTAAAAAAACTTCAAAATACTCATAACTAGCAAAAAATGGCTATTAAAGTACTTTCTCAATTTACAAATCCCTTTAAGGAACCAACATTTGAATTTTGATCTATTTTATTGTTCCCTCAGTTCTTGAAATGACCTTGCACTACTCTTCGAATGGATAATCAATAAAGATGTCTACAAAAAAGGATCATACCATCTCGATCACCACCCATCCAAGAAGAGAATTGAATAAGGGGAGCATTGTATGGAACACGTTCATTTATTCCTATGTTCTTAAGTGCTGTGTCAACACGTCTTAAAAATTTCGGAACACCCTTCCAGATTGTTTCATGGAAATAGCTCATTCCTGCTCTCATTTCATCTTGTGGGGTTGGAGGAGTTCTGCGGATTTCATCCGTCCGGAAGGCAGCTTGAATCTGACATCATAAAAAAAAGGCAATTTTCTGTAGTTAAACTTATAGTCTATTACCAGATCAATAAAACATAATTAAACTTTACACTCCAATAATGACGCCAGAGTGGGTACTTCAATATGATACAAGTAAATGCAAATGAAATCTAAACAAAGCCATAGCAGTGGACGACCAAATGCAGCAATTGTCACCTCTTTTTAAAATGACCCTTCATTTTTCACCTTTTCACACATGGAAGGGCATTTTGTGAATTTGCATGAGTAAAACAAAAAGGGAGTGCTGGTGGCGGCAAAAAAGAGTGTGAAAATCAATTCCACTTCTTTTTCTCTTCATAAATACGGATAACATAGTGAGAGGGAGGGACATTGTGAAGTTTGGCCCAAGAAAATGGGTTTATTAGTTGAAAATATGTTTTTTTTTAATTTTTGGAGATTTTCTGGAATTTAATTGGAATTTATTTGTGCTTAAAAAGAAAGATTGAAGGGCAATATGGTAAAGGATTTGAGGTTTATGGGTCAAACTAATTAAATTGAAGAACTAGAGACTCAATTGTTATCCGGGTGGAGTCCCAAGGGCAAAACCGGAACCTGTCCGGCCAATTATTGGCCAATGATCAGCTCTGGCCGAAGTGCCACTGTGTTGTCCCATCCGGACTGACCTGGCAGACCGGCTGACACGACCAGACGACATTTAATTCCGGGCTTACCCGCACGTTTGGGTCTGCCACGGACTGGACTGGACGGGCAGAGGACTGCCGCGCACTCCACCATTCTGCACGGCCATGATGTCCTAAGAACCATGACTGGTCGCCTGTCAAGGCCATGCTGGACATTTAATGCGGCTAGGCTCCCTTCTTGCAATAAATAGCCACCTCCAGCATTCATTTCTTCACAACCACCTCCAGCATTCATGCTTCCGCTATTATTTATTGTCTCGTGTTGAAATTCATTAACTCGCTAATTAGGAACTTTAGCAAGCGAGCTTGCTCGTTGGCCGGTCATGGCCCATGATGGTTTGGGTCGTGACAGACATGACATTGATAACTAAATTAGGTCATACTTGTGCACCAGACTCCCGCCTCCTCGTGCACAAAGTGTTGATTTCGGTTCAAATTGGTGTTCTTATTGGCGTCGAGCGACTCAAGTTCGCTCGAGTGACTTTCAGGTTTCGCTCGAGCGAGGGTGGTTCCGCTCGAGTGATTCAGTTCTTCATCAGACGGGCAAAATCTCTGGTCTTAAGCGACCTTGTGTCGCTCAAGTGAATATGGTTTTGCTAGAGCGACTTCCAAATCGTTCGAGCGACTATGGTGGTTTCAGCACAGTTTCTTAATCCATATAAGAAACGTTTTGGTCGGTTTGGAAGTCTTTTAAGACGATTTTGACTGTATTATTCTGGACGAGACTTCAAGTGCGAAGTTGAATGTGGAAAAGTTCGATGGTACTAATAACTTTGATATGTGGCAGTGCAAGGTTTTGGATGTTCTAATCCAACACAAGTTGGATTTACTCTAGAAGATACCCTGAAAAAATCAATGATAAAGATTGGGATCGAATCAATCGGAAGGCATGGGGTTTCATCAGGTTATGTCTCGCAAAAGATCAGAAGTATTTGTTATGCGGGAAACAAAAGCGAAGGATCTATGGAAAAATCTCGAGGAGAAATTCATGACCAAGAGTGTGGAGAATCGTCTCTATCTGAAGAAGAAGATCTTCTATTTCAGTTACCGGCCACGTACAACCATGATAGAACATCTTACTGATTCTAATAAAATACTTGCTGATTTGCAAAATCTGGATGTTGAGATCCTCGATGAGGATAAAGCAATATTATTGTTAAATTCTCTTCCGGATCAATATGATCATCTGTCTACCACCTTGATGTATGGGAAGAAAACAATCAAGTATGATGATGTCTCTAATGTGCTCATGAATAATGAGTATCGGAAAAAGGATAAATAGGACAATAGAGATTTATCAAGCGAAGCGTTATCTGTAAGGGGCATGTCTGATGCCCAACTCATAATTGGCTAATTCGTAGGTCTGACACGGGTAGTTAAGACCCCAGGCAATGTTTCTTAGTGTGGCAACGACTCGCGCTTCTTCCAAATTCTTGATTTTCGAAAGAAATCTCAATCTCATGAATATGGCTCGTTCTCTTTGATCTCCTTTATTGACTGAAAGCCAACTAAGAAAGGTTTCGCTGTAACTCCCTCGAAGAGAGCATAGCAGTAGGGCCTTAGCTTACCCTGAAAAGCCATACAGAAGCAGAAGTGAAGCCGGTTGAGGCAGAAAGGAAGAAAAGAACCGAGTCAAAGGGATCGTATTAGAGGAAGAGTGCCCTAGACCAGGAAAGAGAGAGTACATGGGACGAGGACTGTACAATGAGAGAAGGAAAGAGGTTGACCCCCTCCGACATATTGGTTATCCCCAAGAAAGGTTGGATCTCCATTGAGTTCGGTTCTATCGTAACTACACTAAATAAGTAGTTGATCCATCTTTTAGAGATGATCAACGATGACCAGAACTCACATTAACCCCAAAAGGACTACCATTGTGGTGTTCTAACATCGGTAGGTAAGCGTCATGTAGGAGTCGTTCAATTTAATCATTGTTTCGTGTTACAATTGAATGTATTTCATTTTTTGACTTATTTTCTCATTGAGCGAGGGGTACGAAAAAGCTATGTAGCGTCCTGTCCAGTAGATCTCTTTGAAACCGATGTCGCGTGGCTTTAGATTCTTCTATCGTAGCAGATTTCTTATACGTTAGAGGCGGAAGCGGCAAATCGCTTCTACCGAATCCGCTCTAAGGAATGACTCGACCAGCTTTGAAGAGAAGACAGATGGAATAGAATAGGAGGTGGGATTGGCATGGACGGTCTACGAACCTGGGCTTTGGAAAGATTGTTAGCTGAATCCAGATAAAGAGAATGCGGGATCAGTTCAGAGGAAAGAGGGGATCAAGAGCTATGGAACCCCACATGCGATGCAAGACTCACCAATCTCTTCCTCTCCTATCAAAGTGAGTCGGGTGTTTTCTTTCTTCAACCCGAGCCCACAGCAGCGAAATTCAATCTTCGATACCGCATAACATAAGAAAGTCGTGGAGTGCATAAGCCCCTTTAGAGAGAGGGATCCAATATGTGGTTCTGTGCAATCCACCGCTTCTCCGATTTGAGAAGATCTACACTCGTTTCCATTTTCTAGAGCAAATAACGTGTAACCTATTCATTACCTTCCTTGACTTTGTAGATGGTTTGGGATTTTATTTTCTTGTTGCTTACCCAGATGTTGGAGATGATGTCGGTGCAAGTGCCCACCTTCTTTTAGTTGGATTAAGGTCTTTCGCTCACCTATTCAATAGGGAATAAAAGTGATAAAGCATTATACTCCTACCTCAAGATGACTCTGATACCACTTTCCTACTTCATTCATTTGACTTCAGTCTATCCTTTGGAAGAAATGAAACCTCCGGACCGAAACAAGGGGCGGGACTTGAGTTGGCTGCTGGGTCTTAGGGTATTGAATGATTCTAGCTTGAGGGTCGATGAACTCTCTTAAGTCGAATGCCCTTCGCTCATTAGAAAGCAAGTCACCCTAAACAGCATCCCCGGGGTGATTATCACCACATGCATCTCACATCTCTGCACATGCAGAATGTATACAAGAATTGAAAGGTATTGCAGAGCATCGACAAAAGTGAGGGGAAGAGATGTCCATACTTTGAAATGATGCTAAAGTGATATAGGATGCAATTATTGATCTACAAACACAACTGGAGATTCTTCAAACCAAGAGGGTAGTAAAAATAGGGGTTGCTCCCAATCCAAGGGAAGGGGGGACCTCTACTTTGCGAAGGATGAGTGCGTCTATTGTCAGAAAGGGCATTAGAAGAAGGGTAGTTCTATATACAACCACTAAAATGCTAAATGCAGCCCACGACTTTTGCTTCGGAAACTAATTTCCGAACGAAATAGGTTTTTTCGGATTTTAGTTTCCGAAGTGTTTAAAACATTTCAGAAATTAATTTCCGAACAGTTCAAAAAATTGTGAAAAAATCATTCGGATTTTAGTTTCCGAAGTGTACAAAAAAATCGTGGGCTGCATTTAGCATTTTAGTGGTTGTGTATAGAACTACCCTTAGAAGAAAGATTGTCCCAAGAAGGACAAGTATGAATCCAAGGCCAACAAAGTACAGTCTGAATCCAAGAACAACATAGTACAGTCTGAAGATTCTGATTCTAATTTAGCTTTATTGGGTTCATCATTCGTTTGTCAGTCTGATCAATGGATTCTACATTCTGGATGTACCTACAATAAGTGTCCTAATATGGAATGATTTTCTACCATTAATATGATTGATGGTGGAGATGTGTTTATGGGCAACGATCATGCTTGTAGAACAATTGGGGTAGGAAAAATCAGGTTGAGACTGCATGATGGGTCCATCCGTGTTTTGTCTGATGTTCGGTACGTTCCGGACCTAAAGAAGATCTAATATTGCTGGATGCTTTAGACTCCAAGGGTTACTAGATCACTATTGAATGTGGAGCTCTAAAGATTGTCTTGGGTGCTATGGTTATGATGAAGGGCATTCGTCAGAACAACTTGTATTTTCTTCAGTGGAATACAGTTGTAGGTGGAGCAGCCATTGTTTGTAGCAATGTTGGAGAGGAGATTTTTGATGCTACCAGGCTTTGGCACGTGCTGGTGAGAAAAAGGATTTCTTTGAGCACTGTATTCTGGGGAAGCAAACTAGAGTCAAGTTCGGCACTGCGATTCACCGTACCAAGGGTACTCTTGACTACTTACATTCAGATGTATGAGGGCTTGCTAGGGTTGCTTCTCTTGGTGGTAAGTATTATTTTGTGTCTTTTGTCGAGGATTTCTCTCACCGTATTTGGATTTATATCATGAAACATAAGGATGAAGTGTTTGATGTTTTTCTTAAGTGGAAAACTCTTAAAGAAACCCATACATGTCGGAAATTCAAGGGCCTCGGATATGATAATAGGGAAGAGTACAAAGACTCTCTCCAAGGTCTGTGAAGACTTTGGTATAGCGCATCACTTTACGGTGAGAGACACACCACAGCAAAATAGTATGGCAGAGAGAATGAATCATTCTTTTACTGGACAAGGTGCGGTGTATGCTATCCAAATCTAGTTTGGGTAGACTGTACTGGGCAGAGGCAGTAATATATACTAGTCATTTGATCAAATGTTTGCCATTCATTGCTCTTGAGGGTAAAACATCATTGTAGGTATGATGAGGTAAGCCTGCGTTAGATTATGATTCCTTGCATATTTTTGGTTGTCCTATATATTACCATGTCAAGGAATCGAATCTGGATCCTACAACCAAGAAGGCATTCTTGGGCTTTAGTGAGGGTGTCAAGGGATACAGATTGCAATATCTGGATTCAAAGAAGGTGATCATCAGTAGAGATGTGCGTTCAATGAGTCAGAGTTGCTAAAGCCGTATATGCAGGTTATGGGTGAGGAAGTTGCTCAGAAACAGGTGCAAGTTGATACTACTGTGGTTCCTCAGGTTCTGGTTCAGTCAGTTGATGAAAATAGTAGGGTTGAATCAGATGACAGTACTATAGTTGAAGGTGATGTTCCGGGAATTGAAGGAGAATCAAGGTAAATTTGTAACAAATTTTATGTTATTTAATCATAAACACGTCATAGTTTAGTTTAGAAATGATATGGTATTAATCGAGGAAGAAAAACCATGTGAAATCAACCAATCACAGTGAGAAAAAAATAGTTCAGCAAACCCGGTTATCGATAACCAACGTCTGGTTATCGATAACTTGTTCAAATAAAACAACACAGAGAGTCTGGTTACCAATAACCAGGAATGCCTCATTATCGATAACCTGTTCTTTCTTAATTCTGGAAATGTGTTATGGTTACCGATAACCAGACTTTGTAGGTTATCGGTAATAGTCAATTCGGGGAAAATTCCAGAAATTTTAGAAAAATAATTTGGATTATTAAGAAACTTAAATTTATGGGTAAAATAATTAATAAACGTTTTAATAAAAATTAAGGGATTTATTAAATGATAATTTATGAGAATAAGGAATTAATGGATGACAATAATTAAGGGGTTTAAAATAAAATTTAAGGATTTATCCAATTGAGGATAATTAAAGGATAATTAATAAGGGAATTAAAAGAGTTTTTAGTAAAATTAATATTTAAGAGATTTATTAGAATTAAGAGTAAGGGGTCAATTCGATAATTATTTAAGAGTTTTAATAATAGAAATTCTAAAATGAATATTTGGTGAAATGGATTTTAAAAAAGTTGATAAGGAGGAAATTAGGGATTAATTATAGGATATGGAAATAGTTGGAATAAAAAATATTGATAAGGAATTCATTATTGAATATTGAATATTAAGGAAATAGAAATTATGGAAGTAAATGGAAATTTATGAAATAGAGTTTAAGGCAAATCATGCATGATTAGTATGATTCTAATGGAATATTATATATGATTATTGTTAGGTCCAGAGAGACCCGCATCTACGCCAACTCCACCAAGAGATAAGCAAATTTGATAGCTCGTATCTTAGTTAAAGTGAGTACTTGGAACTTTATAGTTGAGAGTTAGTATTTTCTCGGGACTCTGTATTAAAATGTGATGTTCTTTCCAAAGAGTTTTCGGATGAAATTTTATTATGGATCAAGTATGATTTAAAATTCAATGAAAATTGAGGATTTTGAGATAAAATAAGAGAAGAGGATTTTTGTGAATAAATGAGAAGGATTAATATATTGAATGAGAAATATGATTTCTATGATATACGAGGTGTATGTTTTTGATAAAAAGAAATGCGAAGATT
>NMUG010012264.1:0-10409 GCA_002855965.1 Monotropa hypopitys
TCATTTATCAAACGTCGCATTAAACCCCGAAAATTCAAAGTACGCCATCCGGAAATGCGACCCCCGAAAACATCGGGCGGAAGCGAAGAAGGGAGGCGGAGAATTTTTCCCGGCGTGACAGTTGGCGATTCTGCTGGGGACGTGAGGATTTACGCTTCCGAAAATTTTCAAAAATAAATTTTCTTCCAACTCAAAAATCAATCATCTCTCGGTCAAATGTTACTGATATACATTGTGTTTATCCTTTTCAGGGGCATTAAAGGTGGCGCGCCTTGCTAAAAAACAAAAATCTCTTCGTTGAACATATTCTACTGCGCCAATGCGCTTCTTATTGTTTATGTATCTAGTCATATATTGTAAAAAGGATTCCCTTCAATTTTCAAAAAAATCTTACTTTTACTGCATTGCAAGTTTTTCATACATCATCTGCATCATCACCTGTTTTGGGTGGAGGTCATGACCGCCCAAAATGGAAGCTGTCCCTATCAACCCATCGGGGCCCAACAGTAAGCTGCGCGACCCTAAAAAGTCCGTAGCCAAAATGAGGCACTCCAACCAAATTACTGACTCGAAGATGGTACCTTTCGGGGGCCAGAGGTCTGAAGATTTGGGAACCTTTGAAACCTATCCACTGCATAGCTTCATCTTGCATATAGAAAAGCAAAAAAAAGAGTCATAAACCAAAATCCTATTGCTATTATTAGGGGGAACATATTTATTTTTGAAGGGAATCCTTATATACATTCTGTTAAATGCAAAAAGATCTTCCAAAAAGAATATAGATAGTGTCTCTAGGAATACTGGTCAAGATTAGACTATAGACTCATCATTTCAATTTCTCCAAAATTTATCATCCGAGATAATGCTCCATACTTCATGTCCGGGGCATATCCCGAGTTATAAATTCAAAAGAAATCCATTTGTCTCCAGTATCCTTAGAGATTTTTCTAGTTTACTAATCTAAGTTAAGTGATTGTCGTACAGGTAGCAACACGGCTAACTCAGACCTCCCTCAAAATTCGAATAGAAGGATTACTTGATCTTTAGCCCGAACCATGGCTGAAGATGCACTGAATCACACCCCGCACGAGCCGGAAATGGTCTCTAGAGAGGAACATATGACTGTCCGTAGAAATATGGAAAGTCTTCAAGCCATCCTGGAAGCCCTGGTAGCCCAGCACCAAAACCCACCTGTGCTCCAACCCGATGGACTCAATCCATCTCCTTCTCATCCAATGTCACCTAACATCGGAACCACTCCAGGGCAGACAGGATCAATCCCTGCCATCCAAATCCCCAATCCATCATTACCAATGGGAAATTTTCCTCCACCACCAACGGCTGTCATTCTACCCACTCAACCGCATCATATTCCAACTCTCTCTACTTTTCCACATGCTCAAGATGACCTTGAAAGCCATTTGGATGATATCCTTGTCAGAAAAGAGGATTCACCATTAACTATGAAAGTCCAACAATTGGAAGATGTCCTCAGATCCCTCCGAGGGCCAAATGCGTATACACCTACAAGCTTCGAAGATCTCTGCTTTTTACCCGGGCATGCAGTTACCATTGAAGTTCAAAATCCCAGATTTTTCCAAATACGATGGCACGGGCGAACCCATGATGCACTTACGTCTATACGCTGGAGCCTTATGCGGATATCCCAATCCCGAAGGACTGATGATGCATCTCTTTCAGCATAGCTTGACTGGAGGAGCGGCACAATGGTTTGCTCGCTTAGACCTGAAACGATTCCGCTCATGGACAGATCTATCACAAGAGTTTGTCCGACAGTATCGCCATAACACAGAAATGGCGGTCGACCGCCTTTTCCTCATCAGAATGAAACAAGAATCCGGTGAAACATTCCGCAAATATGCTTTGAGATGGAAGAGCCAAGCAACGCAGGTTGATCCACCTCTGGCAGAATATGAATATGTCCATCTATTTGTACAGACATGCCAGGGAATGTACTATGAGAAGTTCTGCACCTCTATTGGGAGATCATTCAATGAAATCATCTTGCAAGGATAGATGATCGAAGATGGAATCAAAACGGGGAAGATCCTGGATCCCTATGTTAAGATGGAAGACTCCTTTTCGCCAAATGCCAAAAAGCCTCCTTCCAAAAAGGGCAAGGAAGCTGAGGTCTCTGCTGTTATGTCTGTTCCACGGACCCATAACCAGGTTTCTCTCCAGCAAGGTTATCCTAATTTCCCTCAACAGCAACCAAATTTCTATCCTTCCCAGAATGCGTACCAGAACCCGCAGAACGCCTATCAGAACCCAAACTTTCAAAATTCAGCTCCTCAGGGCTCATTTCCACGAAACGCCCCACAAAATGTGTGGAGAAACAGGAATTTCACCCCACTGGAAATACCTATGACGGAGGTATATCAGCGTCTCCTCTCTTCAGGGCACTTGACTCCCATCCCGGCGCGCTCACCTCCTGATCCCCTTCCGCCAAATTTCTGAAGTGACCTCCAGTGTGCTTTCCACTCAAATCAGATAGGGCATGAAATGGAGAAATGCCGGACCTTGAGACATAGGGTACAAGATCTTATTGTGGCTGGCATCATAAACCTGGAAGACGCCAAGACAAATCCTAATGTCACCGCCAATCCGCTCCCAAACCATTCAACAGTCAATATGATTTCTGAAGATCTCTCACCAGAAGATGATGATCAAGGCTGGCCGCAAGCTCCAGGCCACCTGCAAAACACTATCCGCCCCACCTACCCGGGCGAAAAACTGCATAACTGGACATCCTCCCCGGCACAGAAAGCCCATGTGTTTTGGTAAACCACGGCGGGATTGGCTCTTGTCTTTTGTATTTCCTTTTCTGTTAAAATAAAGTTTGTGTGCTTTTCCTTTATGTGAATCGTGTTTTCTGTTATCTCGACGTATTTATTAATAAAAAGCTTTGTGTATTCTGCTCATTTATTTGTCTCTGTCGAAATAATCAAGGCCAGAATACTGACTAAAAAAATCATCACTGCCTTTCAGGAATCCTAAAATTTGTCCCTTTAACTCAAATGATCAAACAATCTTAGTACTGAGAAAGCACGACTTCAACACTGAAATAGATTTTGATCTGATGGGGATAGAGATTGACGACAATGCTACCCATGAGACCCCGGATGAGATCCGATAAATGGTGGAAAATTTTAAAAACAGGCAAACTCCTAACGTCGAGGAAACAGAAACCGTTAATCTGGGGACTGTGGAGACACCGAAGGAAGTCAAAATCGGAACCCATCTGAACGCCCACCAAAAGGCTGAACTTATAGAACTGCTTCTAGCATACCAGGACATCTTTGCCTGGTCATATGAAGATATGTCAGGACTCAATACCTCGATTGTAGAGCACCACCTCCCCATAGACCCATCCATGAAACCTATCAAGCAAAAGTTGAGAAGGCTCCGACCCGAATGGAGTCTGAAAATCAAAGAAGAAGTGATAAAACAGTTCAACGCCAGCTTTTTGCGAGTAGTAGAGTATCCGCAATGGCTTGCCAACATAGTCCCCGTACCAAAGAAAGACGGAAAAGTCCGAATGTGCATCGACTATCGAGATCTGAACAAGGCCAGTCCGAAAGACAATTTACCTTTGCCTCATATTGACATCCTCGTGGACAATACAGCCGGTCACGAGATGTTTTCTTTCATGGACGGTTTTTCGGGATACAACCAAATTCAGATAGCCCCGGAGGACCAAGACAAAACTGCTTTTCTCACCCCTTGGGGAGTCTTCTGCTATCAAGTCATGCCGTTTGGTTTGAAAAATGCAGGCGCAATCTACCAGAAGGCAATGGTCATGTTGTTTCACGACATGATTCATAAAGAGTTGGAGGTTTATGTAGATGACATGATCGTCAAGTCTCGACAAAAAGAGGAGCATCTGTTGAACCTTCGACGAGTATTTGAACGTCTTCGCAAGTATCAGTTAAAGTTAAACCCGGCTAAATGCGCATTCGGAGTAACATCAGGGAAGCTGTTGGGATTTATGGTCAGTCAGAAGGGTATCGAAATAGACCCGGCCAAAGTACAAGCCATTCTTAAGATGCCAGTACCATCTGGTATAACAGAAGTCCGTTCTTCTTAGGAAAGCTTAATTTCATCAGTCGCTTTATAGCACAAATGACGCAAGTTTGTGACCCTATATATCGACTGCTAAGGAAGAATGCGCCTCAGGACTGGACTGTCGAATGCCAGATTTCTTTTGAGAAGATCCAGCAATACCTGCTTCAACCACCCATTCTCGTCTCGCCGCAGCCCAATAAACCTCTGTTTATGTATTTAACCGTGCTCGACCATTCTATGGGATGCATGTTGGGACAATACTCGGAGGACGGACAAAAAGAGAAAGCCATTTACTATCTAAGTAAGAAGTTTCTCGCATACAAGAACAACTACTCGGCGCTTGAGAAAACCTGTTGCGCATTATCCTGGGCAGCCCATCCGCTTCGGCATTATATGATCCATCATACTACCTATCTGTTATCCTGAATGGACCCATTAAAATACCTCTTCGAAAAACCCACACTCTCAAGCCGAATCGCAAGGTGGCATATGATCTTATCCGAATTCGACATCGTCTTTGCCACCCAGAAGTCAGAAAAGGGGAGAGTCATATCAGAATACCTAGCCGAGAACCCCCTCGAGGATGAAAAACCAATGGAGCCTCTTTTCCCAGACGAGGCAATTTTTTGTTCAGAAAAAGATGTCCGAATTTCCGAATGGAAGCTTTTCTTCGACGGAGCATACAATCAAAAGGGTGCTGGAATAGGGGCAGTCCTAATCTCCGAGCAAGGAACTCATTTGCCTGCTGCAGCAAAGCTCCTATTTGAAGACGAATCTATAATCACCAACAATATGGCAGAGTATGAAGCTTGTATCATAGGCTTACAAATGGCTTTGAATTATGAAATCTTCTATCTGCAGGTTTACAGTGACTCAGATTTAATCATTCAGCAAAGCAACGAAACTTTCCGGACTAGAGATCCAAAGATGATTCCTTATCACCAAAAAGTCAAAGAGCTCCGGACCAAATTCAAACAAATTGAGTTCATCCATGTTCCAAGAGCTAAAAATTCATTTGCAGACGCTTTAGCAACTCTTGCAGCGGCCATACATTTCTCAGATGAGGAAAAAATTCCTGCCATACAGATCCAGCTTAAAGATTCCCCTGCCTATTGTACTCTAATCACCGATGAAAAAGACGACCAAACGTGGTACTATGATATCAAAGTCTTCATGCAAACCGGGGCACTTCCCGAAGGCGCTGCAACCAATGACCAAAAAACTCCCAGAAGATTAACAGCCCATTTCTTCTTATATGGCGAGTTGCTATTTGAAACGATCTATGCACGGTCCTCTACGCTGTGTAGATGCTTATATGGCCAACGACCTGATGATAGAAATACATGAAGGAACTTGCGGTCCACATATGAGCGGCCATACACTAGCCCAGAAAATCTTGTGTACCGGATACTATTGGATGACAATGGAAGCCGATTGTATTAAATATGTCAAGAAGTGCCATAAATGTCAAATTCACGGGGATGTCCTACGCGCGCCGCCCAAAGAGCTACAAGTCATGGTCTCTCCCTGGCCATTCTCAGCCTGGGGCATAGACGTCATCGGATCCATACATCCCAAAGCCTCGAATGGCCATCAATTCATCTTGGTCGCCATCGACTATTTCACCAAATGGGTTGAGGCAGCCATCTTTGTTCATGTAACCGAAATAGTCATAACGCGCTTTATCAGAAACAATCTCATATGCCGTTATGGACTGCCTGACAAGCTTGTATCTGACAATGCAAAGAACCTCAACAGCACGCTCATGAAAAAGTTTTGCGATCAATTCAAAGTCAACCATCAGAATTCAACCGTTTATTATCAAGAGGATCATCCGAAAAATGACGGACACGCATCGAGACTGGCACGAAAAGCTACCCTACGCGCTGATGGCTTATCGAACTACGGCTCGAACCTCTGTGGGGGTGAGTCTATTTTCCCTGATATATGGCTATCAGGCCGTTCTCTCTCCCGAAGTACAAATTCCGTCACTCAGGATAATGATGGAAGCAGCCACAGACAATGCAGAATGGATCAAAGCTCGACACGATCAATTGGTACTCATGGACGAAAAGAGACTTGCAACGATTTATCATTCTCAGTGCTATCAGAGGCGAATCTCCAAAAGCTTTAACAGACATGTGCGACCGAGGATTTTTCAGCAGGGCGACTTGGTTCTAAAAAGAATCCTACCGGTACAAGAAGAGGCTAAAGGAAAATTCGCCCCCAACTATTAGGGGCCGTTCATCGTTGCAAAAGTACTATCCGGTGGAGCAATCGTCCTGTCAGAGATGGATGGACAAGAATTTCCGCAACCACTTAACTCAGATGTACTTAAGCTCTACCATGTTTAATGAGTAGCAGCTCTCATGTATCTCTCAATGATTCATTTTAATTCTAGTAAAGGTACTTTTTCCTTATCAGTATCCCTGTATTATTTTTAGCAAAGCAAAGAAAGAGCACTTTCCTCTCTCCTCCCACGAAAAGATATCCCTCTCTTCCTTAGAAAAGCGGAGTAACAAAAAGAGCTATCATCAAAATGTGATGATCCTAAACACTTTCTTTCTTTTCCCACAAAATCTCTCTTTCTCCTTCTCAAAAAAGCAAAAAGAGAGCTATCATCAAAATGTGATGATCCTGAATAAAGCCGCTTTCATCCTTTCCCCAAAATAAAAAAGGGAAAATTCAAAAAAAATCTATCTTTCTCTTTCATCTTCAAAAATCCTCAGCTTCTCCTAAAGATAGAAGTGCTTTCACAAAACTTTGCTCAAAAAGATGTTCGGATACTGTTTAAGAAAAAAATATCTTGCTAAAATTAAATCTAGATCATTGTCCAAAAAAAAAAATTCCGGTGTAGTCAAAACCTGAAAGGGGCTACAGCAAAAATGAAAAAATCCGGTATGATCAAAAACTGAAAAGGGGCCTTAGCAAAAATGGAAAAGCCCAGTATGGTCAAAACCCAAAAGGGGGCCATAGCAAAAAAATGGGAATCAAAATCCGGTGTAGTCAAAATCCGAAAGAGAGCTGCAGCAAAAATGGATAGATCCAGCATGGTCAAAACCCGAGAGAGGGCCATGGCAAAAAGGGAAAAATAAAAAGAGCATCCGGTGTAACTACCAACTTGTAAAAGGAGTTGCGGCAAAAATGGAAAAGAAAAAGCTCACAAAAATAATAAACCCGAGTAAAAGCGCTGGGATGGGTCAAAGCAGCAGATGGGTCTGAGCAGTTACGGATCAGTGGTTTAGCATCCAGAAAATCTCTCGCCTCTGAAGGTCGAATTTGATTTAGTGAAGTGGTCTGCCGACTCAATGCTAAGATTGTAAAGTCATAATGAAGGACGAACAAAGGATTTCACCCTCCGATCTTTTAGGTGATGGCCTTGTGCATGATTGTTTTGTATGACATGAACTCTGTCTTTACAATCACAATGTACAGAGAAATCTAAATTTGCATAAATACTAATGCTGTTTATTTGATAAAAGTTTCGAGTAAACAAGAAATGCACCCATACAATGGAAATGTTAACAAGCTTTGCAGGAAAGGAAATCAGAATGCAACAAGGCAAAATCGCCGCAGGACTCACTGGGGCAGATCATCTAACAGGTGCAGCAAGGCCTGACAAACCTCCCGATAGCGGACAGTCATCCTGACGTTGTCCTCAGTACCCGAACGATCCACATCCAGCAAACGGCGAAGCGCCCGCAAAAGGGCCTGTAACTAAATCAAATCAGGATAACCACCAGGCAAGCGATCTAAGGAAGCAATGCTGGACCGCAAATCTTCTATGTCCCGATGATGAATGTTTCTCTCTTGAACCGGATTTCGGCGAACACCTCGCAACCGAACACGTATGCGCTCAACCTCAATAACAGAACCACGATAAGAGTCAGCTAGAGTGTCAAAATCAGACTGCAAAGAATCTCTTTGATCATCCAGGTCGCAAATTAAAGCCTTGGACTCTCTCAAAGTTTGATCAAAATCTAACAACTCGTGCAATAATCTCCCAATCTCTACAACCTGAAACTCATGATCGCGAGCCGCGTCTATCAAAGAATTCTCCAAAGCCAGTACAGTGCTGGTAGAGCTGGCAGATGCCCTAGCGTCCGAAAGATTTCGTTGTAAAGTGCCAACGACGGCCTCTATGTCCGATAATCGCAAGGATAGGCAACCTATATCTCTGACTAAAGAATCTCTCTCCCCGGCAATAGACGAGGCTTGCTGATTAGCCTGGTCTCTTTCACCAATCATCTGAATGTGTCGAGAATGATATTGCGTCAGCTGAAGAGTATAACCTACAGCTTGAGATGCTAAAAGAGAAGACCATTGTGACAGAGGAGGTGGATCTAAAAATGGCGGAAAAGAAGCAATATTGCCAGCATCACGAGCGATTTCCTTCTCAATCCAACCCAAGTAATCATCGGAAAACACTGGGGTTATCACTAATCTGATCATAGGAAATCACGACCCGCTGATTCCATAAGACAGATGACTCCAAAATCATTGAATGTGCGAAGTCACTGGTGAAGTCAAAATGGTACCTGCTGCTTGCATAAAGAGATGATGAAGAAGGAATATCTTGATACAAACCAAATTGTCGGAGCAACCGACTCCCAAAATACGGCACAACCCCACATAATTCAACCAAAGGAATAAAGGAGAGACCCAGCCCATAAACGGTGATAGCATGTTCCCTGGCACTGAATATACCAAGGTCCCAAACAATTGTATCTGGAGTAATGCTGTCCAAAGCTATAATCCACGCATCCAAGCACTGAGGAAGGCGTAGCAACGATTGATTCCGCTCGACCAAAAGCAGTAAAGGGCTATCAATGAACCATTTCGGATGTGAAGAATGGCTCCGGAAAAGATGAGATACCAGCCAAATAAAGAGCAACTCAACACCGCCGCAAGCGCGAGGATCATGTGATAAAAGATAAAGGGCCATCCCTCTGAATATCTCCGCCAAGATCGCTGGAATTATTGACTGCCCGTTTATCACGGCATCCACAAGGAAGACGACATGCAAATCCAACTGTCCATCGCAGCGTGGAAAGAACAAGACAGCCAGGAGGATGAAAGCAAAGGCATATATACGCCTGCGAAAGCCTGCCCCTGAATCGCCCAACCGAGTGAAGTCAGAACCACGGGAATCATAATACGCCCTGTCACCAAATAGCCCCCACAAGAAGTCTGGACGCACATTCGGGATTCCATCAATCTCATCTGCAATCAAAGAAGATCGCTTCAAACCCATCAAGGCCAAGAAAGATGTATGAGCACTCCGCCCAAGGAATGTGCAGGCGATAGTCTCCAAGGTAGGCTGCATCCTCAACAGAAAGTGGTATTCCTCCAAAGTAGGAGACAGTTCGTGATAGCCAAAGCGAAAGAGACTCAGAGAAGGAATCCAATATCTCACCAAGGCAGCCAAAAAGTCTGGGGCAACACGAACAGTCAATAAGCTCGCAATCCCTCCAAACATCTGCTCAAATAAACATCATTCATCTGGGGCAAAAGATGCCCACCATGCTAACAGAAATGCCAAGAATACTGGTGCAAAAGACATCCGGCAGACAGAAGAAAAGCATCAGTATCTTTTTAGTATATATATCTATCTGTGCAAAGAAAATAGAGAGAAAAGAGAATGTAGAAAAAAAAGGAAGAACATGCATATTTTTATTACATCTCCAAAAAAAGGGAGACAACATAGTACAAAAAAAAGGGACTAAGAAAAGTACAGTCTAATAAAAGCAGAAGAGTATAAGTCATCTAATACAAAAAAAAGAAGAGAGGAAGAAACAAAAATCTCTCTCTCTCTCTCTCTCTCTCTCTCTCTAGTGCAGGTCTCAAACATCTGCGCCGCGACGATCACTGCGACTGCTCCGCCGTCTAGCCCTCCTATCAACCGAGCCTCGTGGAGGATCCGGGGCATCCTGAAACAAAAAGAGAAATAATCAGAAACAGGAAAGGAAAAGTAGAGCAAAGAAGACAACACTGAAAAGACAAAAGACAAAAAAAAAATGCATACCTGATCCTGTGGAGGCTGCTGGCCTGAAGGAGCTCCTGGATCTCTCTCTGCAAAGCCTGGACGAGAAAACTGGAAATCATGAGCTGCACCGCCCATCCTCTGATAAAAGCGATCCTGCGCCGCGCCAATCGAGCGACCTCCTCGCACAGCAACGGTGGTGGTAAAGCGACCAATGGATATGCTCCTGAACCATGCATCATAATCTCCCTCTACCATGTAGCCGTCTATCTCAATAATGCCTCCAGAGCGAGACCATACCTGTCCGAAAGTGGCCATAGAAGGATACACGGGGATCCGC
>NMUG010012265.1:0-10409 GCA_002855965.1 Monotropa hypopitys
GGTTTCAAGGCTATATAAGTACGATAGCTCTGTCAAAATACTTTTTAAAGTATAAAATGAAAACCATTTTCTGTATTTCCTCTTTCTTTCCATCTTTCTCAAAATCATGATTGAACATCATTTTCCATACTTTTCCCTTTTTCCACATTATTCTCATAAGTGACAATTTTCACAAAAACTCTTTTCTTTTTCATGCTTTGGTAGAAGATGCCTTTTATTTAATCTACTATCTTATTTATAGAGTTTTTAAATATACTCACAGTGATTTTCAGGCAATGTTCTTCCCTTTATCAACGGTTGCGGATGGTGATGGATCCAAACCTATTTAACAATATTCTTAAATTAGAACATAAAACATTTAATTTATACAAAATTCTGTTTTTCAACAATTTCCAAGATTTTCGATATTTTCAGCATTTTCTTATCAAAATTACAATTCTGCCATTTTTGAGAAAATCACCTAGATATCGGTATCTTAGGTTCTAAGATATCGGTATCTAGGGTTTTGCAAGATACCGGTTTTGATAAACTGAAGATATCGGTTTCTGGAATTCCTATGAAGATATCGGTATCTTGGATGAAGATATCGGTTTCTACAGTCTGCACAAGATATCGGTTTCTGAGGAAAACAAGGTACCGGTTTCTAAGGAATATCAAGATATCGGTTTCTAAGGTTCTGAAGATACCGCAGACCAACCTCGTCAAGATACCGGTATCTACAGAAGCTAAGATACCAGTTTCTGAGAGATATCCCAAGATATCGATTTCTGAGGTGCAAGATACCGCGGGCCTCATAACTGAGATACCAGTATCTAAGGAAACCTAGATATCAGTATCTAGGGTCTGTTGCAGACCTTCGAGGAAGATGACAATGGTGTTCTGTGATTCGAAATATGACCAAAACTCAACCAAATTTGACGATTCAAAATGCTACACGACCCTAAGAACAAGTAGAATCTAATACATGAGTTGGATTAAGAAAATTACCTTGGATTGATGGTGAATTTAAAATGAACTCGATTTGACGAAAAGGGGGAATTTTTTGGAACTTTCCTTCTTGAACGAAATCTCCAAATCCGATCAATCCAACTTGAAATGGCACCCACCCTAAGCTTTACAATGTTCTACTGCCCTCCAACTCTCAAACCTCACCAAAACCGAATTTAGGGAGGATAAAGGATTTGGGATTTTTAGGGTTTTCTGATCCGAAATGGATTTATGAGAACACAACTCCATGATATATAAAACAGTCCTATACGATTTCCCACATGAATCAATTCATTTTTGGGGTTCCAAAGTCCTAGGGAAAGCCATATAGTCGATACAATTGACAAAAACGCGTACATGCATCGCCTCTTCGTCTTCTCCGCTTGGCTGTATCTACAGCTGGTGTGGAAGCTTAAGATATCGGTATCTTGGGCTTCCAAGATACCGGTATCTAGAGCATTTTTTCTAGATTTTTTGGTTTTTTTTTATTTTAACTCCAAAAAAATTCCCAGAAATTTCTAAAATTATTATTTAATATTCTAAGGCTTTTAGAAGTATTTTGGGGAAATTTTATTTATTTATTATAATGATTTTAATTATCTTAATTAATTTGATTAGGCTTGATTAATGAGAACGGGTTTTACACTCACCAAAAGTATGTGAGCGTAGCAAGTAATTCTAGTGAGCCACCCTAGAACACTCTGGCTGATCTCCTGTTAACATATACGAGGGTATAAGGATTTTTCCGTAATTAAATAATATTTACTAAATGTTTTAAATATTATTTTCAGCCTTCTTTTAATCTGTGCAATTACTGAAAATCCCTAAAAATATGTTTAATATTATTTTAAAAATGATTATTTCATAAAAATATATTTTTCTCAAAATTCCCCAAACCGGTAGGCAAACCGGTAGGCAAACCGGTAGGCAAACCGGTGCCAAGCCGGCATGCCGCCCGGCATGCCGGTTAGTACAAATTTTTGTTTTTATGTTACGACCAACTCTACTGCCTAAATTCATCAAAAACCGGTACGATAACCGGTACGATAACCGGTACCATAACCGGTGTACCGCCCGGCATGCCGGCCGGCATGCCGGTTATATAAAATTTTCGTTTTTGACATCAACTAAAGTTACTGAGCAAAATCCTTAAGGCCGGTATGAGACCGGCATACCGCCCGGTATACCGCCCAGTATACCGGTGTGCATACCGGTCAGTGCAGATTATAGCAGATCGAAAATCTGCTTAATCTCACTTCGGGTTTTCTTAATTTTTTTCATCTAATCTCGATTTGTGAGACTCCAAATCATAAAAATAAACATACTAAGATGTAGTAATAGATTACCCTCAAATCATACTTGAGATTGGAATTTAAAAACAAAGTTTAAAGCACTCAATTCATGATTTTTCAAAAAGGGGATCTACTAACACAGCCCTAATCGAGATTAGTGAAAAACCACTAATCTGGGCTTAATCTGGACGAAAATTAAAAAACCCAAAACATAACTTTTACCTTTGGGATCTTAGCAACAAGGTTGGTGAAGGATTTGACTCCAAAAACTTTGATCTAGGGCCTTGATTCTTCAATCTCCTTCAAGCTCTCTCACTAATTACTTCTAATGGCCTCCAATGTGATACATATCAACCCTAATGGGAGAATAACTCCCTTAAATACTCCCTAAATCAGGTTTTGACTTCAAAGACTCTTTTGCCCTTAATTAGAAAGGGTATTCACCCTTATGAGCCATTTTTCTACTCTTATATATATATATTCTAATTAAAGGGTATTTTTAATTAAGTATAAAGTCTTATAATTTCCTTTACACACTAAATTTTCTTATTTCCTTTTTCTTTCATTATTATTTTTAACCACTTAAAATGTATTTTACTCCTCCCCTATTTTTGATAAAAATAGGTTATTTTTATTTTTAAATATAAAAAAATGGTACTGGTATTACAGAAGCCCCTCGTTGAAAATATTTTGGCTGAAGCCCGCCATTAAAATATTTTGGATGAAGCCCACCTTGAAATCGTTTTGGCCAAAGCCCATTTTTATTTGATTTGGCCGAAGCCCGCCTTTGGTACGATTTGGTCGAAGTCCACCTTTATTTGAATTGGCCGAAGCCCACCTTTGCTATGATTTGGCCGAAACCCACCTTTATTTGAAATGGGGCATCCCCCTAACCGTATGGCATCTTGTCGAATGCCCGAATGTCACTTTTATATATATATGCATGAAGACCACCTTTATATGTATATATACCCAAAGGCCACCTTTAATAAATTGAAATAACAATGTACAATTAAATAATGTACCTCATACACTTACCTTTTTGTCTTAATAGGATGCCACCGTTTATTTTTTTTGGTGCTCCTCGATTCAGCATTTCATTTCCTGAGGACCAATCTCAAACAGTCAATCACAACGTTCGAATATAAAGTGCTAAATTGAAAGACATGAATATAAGGCATGAAATGAATTGTTCACGCACACCTCTTTCACAACCCAACCCATGATTTCACATACGAATCCAAGAGATTAGATAAAATCCCTAACACTGTTGGACACCTTTACATTTAGCTTTTGATATAGCTAAGACACTCACACATATGAAAATTCGGGATCAATTATGAAATCTAACACCGAGCCAAGCCTAGGCTAATTAATTCATGACATACATAAAAACACTACCGGTAAATCAAGTTCGATTCATAATTCCACTAGGGTCATACGTCAAGTGAACTTCTCCCAACATGAATTCTCCTATGAACTCTATCAATTAAAACAAGGGTTTCCATTCGATATGTTAACAATAGATTTCCGGGCACCAAGAGAAAATCGATACACCTAAGGTTTATGACACACCAATGCCATGAACATACTTACACACCCTACCACATGGATTATATACACCCAACTCCATTCAAGGGAGAATCATACATTTATAATGAAATTAACCTCATACACACACATATACGCAAATTTGACGGACAAAATGCCAACCCCGACACCATAAACAACATATCTAACCAAACCCCCCAAACCCCCAAATCTAAATCCATACTAATTGAAATACAACTCAAGGAATCAAAGGAATCCACTAACCATACCTTGTAAGTGCATCCACGTGCTTCAAGCTCCGCAAATCCGGCCTCAGATCAAACCCGGACCCTGAATCACCATGGAGGCCAAAAACCGAATTCCCCCAACCCTAAACAATTTAGGGACTTTAGGAACCCATAAGGAAGCAAAAACTCGAAAAAGCCCCTCATTAAACGCACATTCAATGACCTTCGTCCAGACGACCGCCACCATCGTCCAGACGACGACCTTTGTCCAGAAGACCGACCACCATGGTCCGGACGACCGACACTCAAAACCTCCGGACAAAGTCTCTGATCACTCATCCGGACGATACCAATGCGTGGTCCAGACGATATCTCCTGAAACACTTCCAAACACCTCCAAATTGATACTCAACCTTCTAAACTCAAATCCAAACACTTCCCTATCATTCTAGACATCAAATTGGCATTCTAAGGCCATTAAATAATTTTTCCAAAGTACAACACTCCTTCAAATTCCTATTTTCTAAGGACTTATACGATACCGATCATCCCAATGGCCACCACTTATAATTTCTATCCTTTAATTACATAGGATTTACTATCCTTTCAATTTCCATGATCCTCAAAAATATTCTAATAAGATTTATTTAATAAAATTCAGGAACAGGTATTACAACTCTCCCCCCTAGGAGATTTCGTCCTCAAAATCAAGAAATTCTCGACCATTACAACACTTATTTGCAACGAGCTTAACCCGTGCACAGTTTCTCCTTCTCTTAACTATAATTATCCCATTTGATACTATTTAATGACAAGTCATTGCTAAGACCACATACGCATTCTTGAAAGAACAACCACAATGATACACCAATCCAAATCCACAAACCATTCCTCACGCCACTCTCTTGCCCCATAACATCACCATTAAGTTCAATCCATTCTCAACTCTTCCGAGCACTCTCTTAATCATCACAAAACATTTAATCACATACCGAACACGACGCTAGCCCTTAAATAGCATTAATCTACTTGGCATGAGTAATATTCCTCATATCTCACCAATCTCTAGACGAACTATTCTCTATCGCTTATCCGGAAACAATTTATGCACACTAAATGAACCATGTCGAGAAATCTCTTTTTGTTAAACACTATTCAATAACACTTAAGGACTACCCATGCTAACCCTCCATGACTCAACATAGGCTTTAACTCTACTCGCGATAAAACACTACACCTCTTACTACGCCATTTTGTAAAAGGAACTACCTTTTAAAATTACTCCCATCACTAACTCGATATGCCAACTCGATCGACACTAGGAGTCATTCCACCCCATACTAGAACAAATTCCCTTCACCCACCAAAACTCTAGGTTTTCATATAATCCTTACTAATTGGCACTCACTAGGCCATTCTCAAAATGACAAACCTTGATGTTGAACCGTATACTCGATGCAACTCAACCTCACGATCTTAACATAAACTTAGCATCGCCAAAAGGTGCCAACACATCATGCAACCCAATAACTCCTTTCACACATATCCTAACACAAGGATTCTTAACACCACTTGTCACGCCCCGCCCCAGACGACTATAGAGCCATCCAGGGATGGACACATGGCAATCAACCACCACTAAACTAAATACCACTCTCAACAAGAACTGAAAAGAAACTGCTAAACTGATAAAAGAAAACTCTCAAAATACATAAAATATACCTGAACAATCTACTAAAACACCAAATCCTCACACCTCTACTCCTGCTCAACTGCTCAACTGCTGGACGGGTGGACTCTAACTGAACTGAATCAACAATCACCTGAAAGGGAAAATGGAGGGTCAGTTAGGGAAAGTTGGTGAATACTCGTATGAAAAACATAAAGTAGAGGGAGTAAAATAGTTGTGGATCACCTTTATATTTCAAAATATACACTCACCCACACACACCACTATAACACACACCTTTTCAAAAACCCTCCTTTTATAAAACACACATTTGAACACACACTTCTTTTAAAAACACACTTTCATCTTTTAAAATTCAACTTAAAATCTTTTAGATAATTCACCCAGAAAACAAGTATAAAAAGGTCCAAAAAATCACCTCACCTCACCTGAACACACACCACACCTCTTTTGAACACACACCACACATAAACACACACCACACCATACATGAACACACACCACACCTGTGAGCCATAATAGCCAATGGTCATTAAGTCTGGTGACCAATCGTTAAAGTCAGATCTGAGACCCTGAGGACATCCTTGGATAGGCACAAGAAATGATCCAAGGGCCGCTACACCAGTCCCAACGGTAGGGACAGTACCATTTGTACATATAGTACAACGTCTCATTTAACCGTGAGAACCCGACTGCACACACCCTGTGCATATGATCCATGGAACCACCTGTTCCATAGCAAGGCTATTTAAGTTCACCAAAATCCTCATTTTCAATTTTATAAAAACCCCTCATTTTAATTCTCTCAAAACATCTTATACCATTTGAAAATTTATCTCTCTCTATCCCCGACTCCTTTTCATAAAATACTTTATTTTAATAATAAATTCACCATTTTATTACCAAATTATCCACCCAAAACATTTCCCCAAAATCCATGATCCCTAGTGTCACGACCCGTTCCAAAATATAATAAAGATATATAAATTGGCAACGGATACGTGACTAAACAAAGCCTCGAAACTGAAAATGACTCATCTCACACAACTATTACTAAAATAAATTGCAGTGGAAATACTAAACATTTTAAATCTCCAAGTAAACTCCAACAACTACAACTATAGCTCTATGAGACCAACCAACAGATCCAATAAAAAGGATTCTATAAAACTCTCTCTACAACTCTCAACTGCACAAACACACAAGAGTCTTAAAACTAAAGACAACTGCTGGACAAAAGATAAGTAACAAGGAACCCCCACAAGGAGTACCACCTTCTAACTCCCCCAACCATATGACACAGCGGCTTGGCTTGCAGTGAACCCAACTAATCTTCCTGACCTAGATATAGATTGCAATACAAAAGAAGCAAAAGATATCCAGGTGTTTCAGTTACAACAGTCAATATATATAATTTGACAAGTATATAAAGCAACTACAACAATAGAAACAAAGGGATTGTGCCTCTCCCCAACTATCACATAATCATGCAAAAGTTACTGAACAAAGAAGCAAAGGGGTTGTGCCTCTCCCCAAGTATCACATATCACAATCAATTATACATCTCATATTCTTGCAAGAACTTATTCTTTCGTACCCATAGTACAACTTTCTTAATAATTTGTTGATATGATTTTGTACCCATAGTACCTTTCTTTTATTTAATTTCATTGACATGTCTCTTTCTTTTTCCAATCTTTCTTTACTTTCAAGCAAGACCGCCAATAAAACACGAAAAAGACCATTTTATACATTATTCCTCTTGTAACAGTAGTGTCCATTTAATATGTCGTCGGCCCCGCAGTTCCGACTTCGACATATTCAATGATATGCCGTTGGCCCCGCAGTTCCAACTTCGACATATAACATGTCGTCGACCCTGCAGTTTCGACTTTGACATGCAATAAATCCAATTCATCATTATATAATATGGAACATTAGTTCCCATTTATTATGTCATCGGCCCCGCAGTTCTGACTTTGACATATTAATTGACATGTTGTTGGCCCCGTAGTTCCAACTTCGACACGAAACAATACTTACATTTTCACTACAAGGTATATTTCATTGTTCCAAACGTATCCATATGATACCAATGCCAATCATCCACTATTCAAGTATCCATGCACTTTAGAATTGTCGTAAAGGACTAAAACACATACTCGTGATATCAGGATTGTATACTTTGTACAAAACTATCACCCCACTATGCATCAATATCAAAATCTCTCTTTTATTATTATGATGCATACATCAAAGCTGAATACATAACACATGCATTCATATAACGTCTCTCATTTGTAACAAACAGGCCTTTGCATAATATTCAACATATAACTATCATGTGAGCATGCCATCATAAACCCAACATACATTAAACACAAGTGAAGCACAAGCTAAAAGACATATATTGAAAGGTATCTACACACTCACCAAGTAGGTAGATCCAAGAATGTATCTACTGAATTGCCTTAGAGGATTCCAGTTTGTCTCCTGTTATATCATTACAAAAGTGTATAAGTAACCTCTCTTAAGCACTAAGTATTAATGAAATACTTAAACATTGATTCTTAATTTCTTTAAACTCCCATAACTCTTTAAACCCTCTTCAAATAGTGTCTACAATTAGTATAGGACAACCCTCCAAGAAAACCTCAAACTTTTCTTAACATTTCCTCTGACCGGTACGGGACCGGTAAGGGACCTTTTGTACTAACCGGCATGCCGGTCGACATGCCGGTTAGTACAAAATTCCACTCTTTTATAAAGGCCAACCCTACTGTCCAAATTCCGCCTAAACCGGTATGGGACCGGTATGCTGGCCGGCATGACGGTGGCCTACCAGTTAAAATAGCTCTCTGCATCACCCAATTTTTCACTTGCAGGCGAGGCCGGTATGGGATCCGGTATACCATCTGACATACCGGTTCGCGTACCGGTTGATGCAGATCAGCAGTTCTGTGCAGAAACTGTTAAGCCCCCTCGAACTTTTTACTAAAAATTCATCTAAACTCATTTTAAGACTCACAAATCTGCAAAACCAAATACTCTAGAGTGAAGTATACATCTAGACTATAAACATACTTCAATCTAAGCTTTAAATATTGACTCAATCACCCCAAATTCAAAGATTTAAACCTAAATACCAAAATTTTAGAAAATAATCGAGATTAGTGCTAAAAGTCCGATCTAGCCTTAATCATAGACTAAATCAAAAATCCAAATCGGCAGAAAGTACCTTATTAGTGTTGACAACAAGTTTGAAGAAGGATTCCTCTTCAAAAAGTCTTCAAATCACCCTCTTAGAGTCAAATCTCTTCTAGGCTTTCTCTCCCTTTCTCTCTAACTCCTCTAGATTATACTTAGGTTAGTCTAAGCATAGAGTAACCACCTCCTTCAAACCCTAATACAAATTTTTAAAGTCTAAAGACTTATTTGACCTCTTACCCTTTCACTAATCACCCTTTCTTGCCCCTCACTTACAATTATATCTTAAGGTTTTAATATATAAACTTATATATACTTCAAAAACCTTATTTTTGATTAACTAAAAATTTCTTTAAGTATTTACAAATATTATTTCTCTCCTCCACTTCCATTATAATATTAAATTATTCCATTTAATTTATTTTAATTTGAGATGGACGCAAAACACCTTTCAAAACACACATTTGTACATATATATATATAATAAAAGGGCTCTAAATTATGAAATTCACAGAGTACTCACATGACACCAAAAGACCAGCTAAGCTGAAGATCCCCCTAAAGAATCTGCTAGCCCTGACGCTGCACTGAAGATGACAACGTCTCCTCACCTCAATTTGTCTTGATTCGCGAAACTGGTCCAATCACTCCTAAGCCACCGCAATGTCACTCTGATCGGCCAAACCCATCCTCACGCAACCACTGCAAACATAACAACAATACGAAAGCACGGCTAAGTATACACCCACAATCGCACACTATCACAGCCACACGCACGCGACATCCACACGGCCATCGCACACCCACCATACAACCACCATACGCAACCAATATACATACATGTTACACCTATATACATATACGTATGAAATCGGATACATACGTACCATATATCATGAAATTGCAGCCGAATCCTACCATTGAACAGCCACCACACCGCAGCACGCCACACAGCTGTCGCCGCTGCTTAGCCTAGAACCACCGCGCCACCGCCTCCGCGCCACATCCACTGTTGCCGCTTGCCTCCTCCAGCTTCGGCCTGCGCCGCTTGTGCACTGCTGCCCTCCGTCCTCCTCCTCCATCTCCGGTGAACCTCTCTCCCTCACCCTTCTCGATCTCCTCCTCCTCCTGTTTCTCCCTCTTCTCCTCCTCCTCTCGCCGACAGCCCATCTCTCTCCCCCTCCCTCTGGCACCGCCTGCGCCGTCGCCCCCCTTCCTGATCCCCCCCTCTCTCACTTGCCTCTCCTCTCTCTCCCCGATCCTCTGTTTCTTCCCCCCGGTTCTGCAAACCCTCCCCCTTACACAGTGCACACACAACACTTGGGGAGTAGCTCTCCCCAGATTTTTTCCGAATTTTTGATTTTTTTAATTAATTACAATTTAAACTTAAATTAAATTCTTTTAATTATACACCTTTGTTTTATTATTAGATTTTTAATTTTGGCACCAATAAAT
>NMUG010012266.1:0-10408 GCA_002855965.1 Monotropa hypopitys
CAAATAAAATAAATTACAACAATTTTAGAATTCTAATTTTGTTTAGAATGTTAACTAACAAATTAAAATTATTAGAACATTAAACATTATTACAACAATTTTTATAATTACAAATACAACAATTTTAAGCAGCACTAAACAATGGAGTTCATCACAGCAAGCTCAGAAGATGGATTCATCACAGCCATTGGAGAGGAAACCAACCCAGAAATGGGGTTTCACAAATTCACCAACATGGCTCCGAAGACATTAGGGATGTGTTTCATCACAGCAAGCTCAGAAACAAAGTGGGTGCAGCTGAGAAACAAAGTTAGGATGTTAACTAACAAATTAAAATTATTAGAACATTAAACATTATTACAACAATTTTTATAATTACAAATACAACAATTTTAAACAGCACTAAACAATGGAGTTCATCACAACAAGCTCAGAAGATGGATTCATCACAACCATTGGAGAGGAAACCAACCCAGAAATGGGGTTTCACAAATTCACCAACATGGCTCCGAAGACATTAGGGCTGTGTTTTATCACAGCAAGCTCAGAAACAAAGTGATTGCAGTTGAGAAACAAAGTTAGGGCTGTGTTTTATTTGTGCTGTGTTGTATTTGTGGGTGGATGAACCAAAATCAGAGCTTAAGGACTTCAGGGCTCAAAATATGATTACCCAAAATACAAACTCTGATTAGGTCACAGCACACACATACGATATACTTCATCACAGATCCAGACACAGCAAAATACGAACACCGAAAATCATCACAGCAAGCTCACAATACGAACACCGATAATCATCACAGCAAGTTCAGAAGACATTCATCACAGCAAGCTCAGACACATCCGTAACATTCATCACAGCAAGCTCAGACACAACCCCTAACATTCATCACAGTAAGCTCAGACACAGCCCTAACATTCATCACAGCAAGCTCAGACACAACCCTAACATTCATCACAACAAATGTACGTGTATACAGTGAAGGTATACAGTACATTCAGCTAATACATATATACGTTTGTGATAATGGCATGGGTTTTTACCCTTAGCTTCCTGTGATACATACAAACACCCTTTCATAGACACCAATTTCAGTAACCATGTTGTGATTTTTAGTAACCATTTTTGGGTTAAACACCCATTTCAGTAACACCCATTTCAGTAACCATTTTTGGGTTAAAGCATAGGCATTTCCACTTGTATAGCAAAATGTTTCCATCAGAGGAACAAAAATCACGCTCACAGCCCTAACATTTCAGAGAACATAGAAATCACAGCCCTAACAAAACATTTACAAAACAGAGAGAGAGAGAACAAATCACAGTAAAGGTATACCGTACATTCAGCTAATACATATATATGTTTGTGATAATGGCATGAGTTTTTACCCTTAGCTTCCTGTGATATATACAAATACCCTTTCATAGACACCAATTTTAGTAACCATTTTGTGATTTTTAGTAACCATTTTTGGGTTAAACACCCATTTCAGTAACACCCATTTCAGTAACCATTTTTGGGTTAAAGCACAGCCATTTCCACTTGGCAAAATGTTTCCATCAGAGGAACAAAAATCACGCACACAGCATGTGGTGTTGTTTTGATCACAGCCCTAATATTTCAGAGAACATAGAAATCACAGCCCTAACAAAACATTTACAAAACAGATATAGAGAGAGAGAACAAATCGCAGCCCTAACATCACAGGAACACCACATGCCATTAGCATAACCTCAGGGTAAACACCCATCACAGGAAGCTCAGGGTAAAAACCCATCACAGCCATAACAAAATCAGAGAACAGATCGCAGCCCTAACATCACAGGAAGCTCAAAGTAATGACCCATCACAAAACCCATAACGAAATCAGAGAACAAAGTACAAAATCGCAGCCCTAAAAAATGTAGCACAGTAACCTCAGGGTAAAGACCCATCACAGGAAGCTTAGGGTAAAAACCCATCACAGCCCTAACATCAGAGAAAAAAAAACGTACAAAAAATGTACAAAATCATAGCGAAGAAAGCACAGCCCTAACATTATTTCAAACAGAGAGAGAAAGAGAGGGAACACCACATACCATTATCGTAACCTCAGGGTAAACACCCATCACAGAAAGCTCAGGGTAAAAACCCATCACAGCCATAACGAAAGAGAGCACATCCCTTACCACAGAGAGCACAGCCCTTACTCAGAGAGCATAGCCCTTACCCCAGAGAGAGAGAGAGAGAGAACAAATCAGAGAACAAATCACAGCCCTAACAAAATTAGAGAGAGAGTAATAACAAAAATCAGAGAGAGAGTCATAATGAATATCCGAGAGAGAGAGAGACATCGTTACCTTACACAGAGAGAGAGAGAGTCGCTCGAAGAGAGAAGAGAGGAATGTTTCGGTCGAAGTGAGACAGAACAGAATAGGAAAAAATGTTCGTTTAGGTCAAATAAATGCACACACACTTTGTTTTTATACACGGCAGAAATCAAACACAAATAATTAAATGCCCAAAAATGTTTTATTTATGATAATGGCATGGTGTGGTGTTTTGATCTCAACCATTGAAATTTTAATTCGACGGCCCAGATTATAGATTGTATATGTTGTGAGTTATATGTGTGTTTTATATGTGGGGCCCAAAAAATGAGTTGTTTTGTAATATATATATATATATATTGGATCTATAGAAATTACAAAGAATGTGGCCTAGATTAGAAGTTGGTTGTATGTGATATGAGGATTTTTGCATGTAAATAGTTGTAAATGTGGATGCTCGAGAAGACTTGTGGTTTAAGGAATTACTTGATAGTCTTGGGTTATTCAAGGGTTTACGGTTGGATACATTTTCATATACTCGCAGCCAAATCTCATGAGTAAACATGGAATATATACAAATGAATTGGGATTTCCTATCGGATTTTGAGTGGGGGAAATTGTAGTAGTCCATAATTAGGGCTATTTTGTTATTGTCGAGCATGTAATTTAATCTTATATTTCTTGTCAATTTATTTTTTTTGTGGACTGAAATTATTAGTTATTTTGACAGGGAATCTTGTGGAGAATCTTGACGCCTTGAACAAAAGCAAAGAAAAAGTTAGTTAAGCGGTATTGGTGAGTGTAGGCTTATAATATTTTAATTGTACAACTCTGAGTATTGTTTTGATTATTATCCTTATTGCACTTGTTGATAATATGAAATGTTGAGCATGATATGAGAATGTCATGAAATGAATGAGATGCATACTATGAGATGTGGATAAGCATAATATATATGTATATATTATGCATGACCTGCGTGGGACGTGTGGCATTGTTGGAAACCTAAGTAAGTCCAACGGGTGCGCGGGGCATATCCCAAAATCTTGTGTGTGGGGCATACGAACTATTGTCTATAGCAATAGCTATTTTCAGGGCATGGGATGCTCAAATCTTTTTAAAAGGGCTTCGGCCAACACACGTGAAAAAATAATTCATGGGATGCACTTGCTAATTTAAGAGAAAATGGTTCATAACTGTATGATTTTAATAATTATGTTGCTTGAGTTTTGAAAGTTAAAATATTATATTAACACTCTATTTCCTTGTCTTTGACTTGGAAATAGGTATCCAGTTAGCAGTCCACTACGAAGCTAAGGGAAGGAAGATGTTTGGATGATAACTTTTGGTTGGGGTCTTTGACATTGAGGATTGTTGCTCTTGTGCTTCACATTGGCACTTTTGGTAGAATTGTACTGTTACTTATTCGATGACTTGTGGTTAGAGCCTTATACCATAGTTCAGTTAATTTTATCATGTTGTCATTGTTTGAGGCTAGTGAGACTTGCAGTAATTATTGTTTTCTTTTAGAGGGTTTAACTTTTACACTTGGTCTAGTTTAATTGTTTTGGAACGTGTTTATTTGAGGATTTTATTCAAGCAAAAAAAAATTTTAATTCCGCATTTTTGAGAAATTATAAGTTTGGGATGTTACAACCACCACTGATTGCCACCCCAGAACCAGGAGAGGTATTGACAGTATACCTTGCAGTTTCTGAGCATGTCGTCAGTGCGGTGCTGATCAAGGAGGCTGAACGGCAACAGATTCTAGTGTACTACATCAGCAAGACACTATTGGATGCAGAAACCAGGTATCTCCCTTTGAAAAAGCTAATCTTGGCCTTAGTAATGACGTCAAGGAAGCTGCAACATTACTTCCTTGTCTATCCAATTAAAGTTCCCACCACTCACCCAATCAGATCTGTTCCAAGAAAGGCAGACTTGTCTGGGAGGGTGGCAGGAGGGTCAGTTGAATTGGCTGAATACGATATTGAATTCATCCCCCGCACAGCCATCAAGAGGCAGGTCTTGTCAGATTTTGTTGCTGAGTTCTCACAAAGTCCTGCCCCCAGTACTAGATCAGCAAGATATAGTGGAGAAGGATCGTACACATCCTGAGGTAAAGGCTACGGATGAGTTGTGGAAACTCTACATGGATGGATCGGCCTGTAATAAAGGATCAGGTGTAGGGGTCGTATTGATATCCTCGGAAGAGTTAGTTCTTGAGCAATCAATACGTCTAGCCTTCAAAGCCTCAAATAATAAAGCCGAGTATGAATCAATAATGGTAGGGTTGTGCAGTGCACGAAGATGCGGAGCAAAGAATTTGATGATCCATTATGACAGTCAGTTGGTGGTCAACCAACTCTCTGGTGAACATGCAACCAAGAATGATCGAATGGCATTATACGCCATTAAAGTAAAGAATAAGCTGCAAGATTTTGACCAAGTCCAGATAGTTCAGATCACATCTAAGCATAACATCCATGCAGACGCACTAGCATGTCTTGCTTCCTCAATATCTTCAGAGCTCTGCCATACAGTCTGTGTGGACACCGATCAACAGCCTAGCATTCAGATTTGAGATCAAGAAAAGGTATAGGAGGTGGACATGGGGCCGAGCTGGATGGATCCCATAATCCTATACCTCAAGACAAGCCAGTTGCCAAACGACAAAAAGGAGGCTCACAAGCTCAGAATTAAAGCAGCCAGATTCTAGCTATCTCCAGATGAAGTCTTATATAGAAAATCCTTCACAGGGCCTTACCTCCGGTGTGTGCATCATACGCTCGTTCAACAATTCCTATTCGAAATTTATGAAGGAGTGTGTGGCAGCCACACGGGGGGTGATCAATAGCCCATAAGACTATATCTCAAGGTTATTGGTGGCCCTATATGCAAGAAGACGCGAAAGTGTATGTCAGAAATTGTGAAAAGTGTCAGACGTTCTCTCCGATCATCTATATGCCATCCATGTACCTTGCCCCACTCACAAGTCCATGGCCTTTGCTCAGTGGGGCCTAGATATTGTGGGCACATTGCTGACAGTGCGGGGAGCAAAGAAATACCTACTTGTGGGTACAGATTATTTTATCAAGTGGATAGAGGCAGAACCGTTGGCAAAAATCACAGAATACAACACCGAGCAATTTGTATGTAAGAACATCATAACTCGCTTTAGAATTCCTTGAATATAATCTTTAATTGTTTATATCTTTATTTAATCAAGGAATTTGATTTGTGCTTGAATTTTATTATCAATCTTAATGATATTTGATTAGAGGCTAAGTAATATTGCTTTCAATGTTTGAATATCTTTCTATACATTCCTTAAACCCTTGTATGTTCTTAAAATAATTTAATTCTCAAATTGCCTTAAAATGTTTTTATAAAATACTTGGAAAATGCTTATTCAATCAAGTCTTTTATCCTTCTCATTTTCCCAAGTATTTTTCCTTATGAAAAATGTAGAGAATTAAATTACCTAATCAAGGGTTCTTGCCTCATATAATTTGGACTTAAAAATCTACCCCAAACCCTAACCGGTACACAAACCGGTATACCAGGCAGTATGCCGTCCGGCATATCGGTTTTGTGCATTTTTGGGCAGTAGGTTGCTCTTTGTTAAAGATCATATTTTTGGCCTAACCGGCATACTGGCCGGTATGCCGACCGGCATACCGGTCCCCTACCGGTGCCATACCAGCCTTTGTAAAATGTGCAGATTTTATATTTAAGTTGCAGATATTTACCACAATGCCACCCAAGGCTATAAACGGCTAGTTTTGGGTTGGAGGCTATTTAAGGGTCATTTGAGGTCCAAGGAAGGGTTGAAGTTCACTTCTACAAGTCCTACATCTATACTTCACTCCTCTATGCTCTAATTCTCTCTAGAAAGATTTAGAGTCTCTCTTTATCTATTCTTACACTTGAAAAGTTCTTTTTAGAAGAGAGATTGTAGTCTTATTCTTTGTATATTCTAAGAGAGAGCTCACATTCATAGTTGTATATCATTAGTGAGCATTTGTGCCTTTCATTTCACCTTATGGAAGAGGTTGTCTTCCACATATTCTATTATGTATTTGTGCCTACACTTGAAGTCAAGCTTTGGAAGAAGCTTGCAAGAAGACTTAAAGATCAAGCATTGAAGTCAAGTTCAAGCCTAGGAGAAGGAAGGACTTGCAACGGTTTGTGAGCACCCTTAAAGCATCACAAGGAGGGAGCCTCCTTTGAAGTAGCTCAAAGTTGGAAAGGTTGGAGAGCACCCTTGAAGCGTCTCAAAGTTGGAACGGTTGGTAAGCACCCTTGAAGCATCACAAGGAGGGAGCCTCCTTTGAAGTAGCTCAACTATTGTAAGGGTTTGACAATTACCCGAAAGTTTTAAAGGTATTAGTGGAACTATTACTTGTTGGTAAGAGAAGTTGATGTAAAGTTAGGGACTTGGACAATTCCTAACCGAGCCACTATAAATCATTGTGTCATTGCCTTTACATTCTTTTCTTTCATTGCACTTACATATTGATCTAGTATTTCCATTTTCACTTCACATATTCACTTTGCTTGCAATTCTAATATCAAAGTATCTTTATCTATCTAATTATTAAGTGTCACGCCCCGGAATTTCAAACTTTTTTTTTTGAAATGGAATAAAAGAAAGGTTTATTGTGAAACCATATTTACCAAACCACAAACAAGGGGCTGTGAATTATAAAACACATCTCTTTGTCAACATTTACATAAAACATGCGGAAAATAGAATTACAACAACTATGAACTTACTTACAATGAAATGATATTACAACTCCCTTAAATAAAAGGGAATACCCGTAGACTACAAGGGGGAAAAGTAGGAGAAAGCTGTAGTGCATAAATGAAACAAATATGAAATGCTCCTTACACAGAAAAGGGCCTGGAGCAAGCCAAAGCCAACTCCTCACTACTAGCTATCTAACCCTGCAACCCTGCAAAGAACTGTAGAAAAAAGTTGAGCCATAAAGACCCAGCAAATATGCACTTATCAAGTGCAAATGCAGCTATGGTGACATGTGCAAGTAGTGAGAAATCCTATGATGCAATCCCAAGCATGACCATATCTCAAAACCTCAACACCACTACCAAGTCACTAACCAAGCCAAGACGTATAGGTCTAACCAAGACTTTCATCAACACAAGCATACTAAGAGATAACCCAACCATTTAACTTCACTCGAAGCCACCAATCACATACGTCATAATCCCCTCTCTTTACCAAGTATTTCCATCTACGCCACTAGGCAACGCGTATTAGTACAAGGGCCATAAGGGCCAAGGATTCCAACTACGGTCGCACGACATGGTGAACTATCACATTAACTAGGGAGGACGCTCTCAAGAACACAGCCCATCTACAATAAGGCCCAAGCCTTCCACTATCCATGAAGGACCATCCATTTGCCATGACTAATTCCACGACTTAGCCAAATATCCACAACGGGCTAATTCTATGACTTAGCCAAACGTCACAATCCACCTAACCGTATCGTATCCGATTATCCTCTATATATGCATACATAGGTACACATTGGTGAATTGATTATCTTGTTTAAATAGTGTGTTCGACTCCCGTCTTAACATCACTTTGAAACCAAATCACACGAGTCTCGGCCGCCTCACTAAATAAGGACCAGCTTACCCCAAACGTGGACTACATTTTGAAAGGGTCCCACGAGTCTCGAACCGTTCCACGAGTAAGGATCGGCCTACCCCAAACGTGGACCATTATTGAAAACCAATTTGGAAAACTATTAAGCCCGGGATCGATTTAGAGTCTCCTTGGCGAGGACAAGGATGGACTCACTCACGTCGAAGTGCCACGAGGAATGCACTATCATACGAGGTGTCATGAGGAATACACCATCACACACGAAGTGCCACGAGAGATGCACTATTACACGAGGTGCCACGAAGAATGCACCGAATACGTGGTGTCACGAGGAATACACCAACTCACAAAGTGCCACGAGGGATGCACCGTCTAACAACAATCAAGGGCCACATCTTTGGCCACCTACACCACACTCACAATTTGGTTATTTAAAGTTGGTTGTTTAATACGTGAATTGAGTAGATTTTCGAGTGCTAATCGAAGGAGACGAATTCTCCATCAAGGGCAACTAATTTGCCAATGAGGGATGAGTTCCCTTATCGATGGTGACAAATTCACCTAAACATTTCCACAATAAGTATCGATAGCCTAGGAACGAGTTCTCTAGTCTAGTGTGACAAATTCACACATACCTATCCAAATTTCTTCACCAAGGCATTTCACCAAACACCTATCGTGCATAAATGCACTCAAGGGTCCTAGTCACCAAGGACACCTAATTTATCATCCAACTTCTCAACCATAAGCTCAAGGCCACATACAAGGGCCGAAGTCGAGACCTTAAGGCTACCTACTCAAATGCCTAAGCAAAGTCACTCAAATTCCTCCTAGACCACACACAAGGGTCTACCAATGACTTGACAATTCTACGAAAACATGACTTATATTTGTAAGTCTCTCGGATATTCTATCAAACACCTAGCGGGCCCAAGTTCACCGCTCAATTCCACTAATTTAAGCACTTAGGACAAAACTCCCAAATTTCCCATCAAACTCCCATAATTCAATTTCAAGTCCTAGGGATGAAATCATCTATCGCACATCCTCACAATCACCAAGAATTACCAATTCTAATGCAAGGATGAACTCAATTTCATTTTATCAAACATGTAGAGTGCATAATTTCCAAAACATGGGTTTTTAAGAAAACCTTTGAATTTAATCTTGCAAATCAAATTAAGTGACCTAACATAATCACACGAGAACGAGATAGAAGCGTATTTACCTCAAGCTCCAATGGTGGCGGAAGCCATAGCCGCGAAATCTTCGACACCGACGAACCTATGCACAACAATGGGAAGAGGAAGTCAAGGGGAATCAATGTCTCCAAAGGGCTAACATGAGAAAACCAATTTACAAATTGACTTACCCGAAAATTTGAGAAGATGACGACGATACCTAGGTTACCGGAAAGCTCTTACCGCAGGGAACAACCTTAAGCCTTGCAAGAAGTCCGCGAGATGCCTGGAAGGCCTTCAAAATTTAAAGAGAGGGTGGGGAAGCCATGGGAGGTAGAGAGAGAAGAGAGGAGGAGCTTTAGGGTTTGATAAATGGGGAAGAAACACCCCTAGTTCGAACTCAAGGGTCCCATATATACCCCATGGATAAATACAACAATGCCCCTCATTAAAACACACAAAATCGCACTTACAGCGACCATCGTCCGGACGAAGCCCCACTGTCGTCCAGACGAAACCCCTTCATCCGAATGGGAAACCCCGTCGTCCGGACGACCACTCCTGGATCGTTTTACAACCTCTCTGCCGAGCTCGTCCGGATGAGCATCAGCCGTGGTCCGGACGACCGGACCAGAAAACTTCCAGAACTGAGTCTAAATGACCCCGTCCCATTCCTACGTGACCCTTGACACTTTCTCAATGTTCATCGCACCGAATCGACGTCCTAAGGCTATTCCGCGACCTTCCTAATGATCACAAGCGTCGGTACTTAATTTATAAATAAATTTAGGCATCGAAAATATAAATGCGCATATGGGATTTCAGGTCGTTACATCTCAACCACCTTAAAAGAATTTTGTCCCTGAAATTTACTAAGGTTAGAGAAACAAAGATCATGACCAAGGAACATCGAACTTGCAAAGAACCCGCATGCCAAACAAAAAAAATAAAAAGGACAACTCCCGTTATGGTGTGGACACGCCAATACGAAAGAGACATGCCGACGCAAGGATTCATTTCACCAAAGGCTCAAAAGATGGAGGATCCCACAAGGGACTTGCCTCCTCAAGAACGAGAAGTCACAAACGTCCTACCACGAGTTTCATGCGAGGAAGAACCAAAGTTGTAATCGTCAACACTCCATTATCAATCTACAAACTCGCATACACACGTTTGCAATTTCATTCCCTACCCACGGGTACACGCATATCCCCACACACGAACCCAATGCGATAATCAAGTGACCACTAAAATTCAAGTTTGAGGTGTGCCGGCT
>NMUG010012267.1:0-10409 GCA_002855965.1 Monotropa hypopitys
GTCCCAGAGAAGGAGAAGGGAGGTCTCACTGGCTCGGACCAATGAGCTCTGCCGGCATGACAGAATCCCCTGCACTCCTTTTTCTCCAGAAATTGAAGATGCAAGGCCTCTAGCGGGTTTTTCAGCATTAAAGTTCAACAAATAAGATCCCAAAATGGATTCGTATACCCATATTGTACATTTCAGGCAGATGATGTCCCTCTACTATGGGGAGGATGCTTTGATGTGCAAGCTCTTTCCATCCAGCCTCGATGAGGTTGGGTTGCACTAGTTCGACCGTCTGCCAGTAGGGTCCATCTCCTCCTAAAGAGACCTCTCAACGGCCTTCCTGGCTCGGTTCATCACCAGCACCAGAGTCAAGAAAGAGGTTGATTCCCTCCTCGGCCTTCGGCGAGTGAGGTCAGAATCTCTATGCCAATACGCAGCCCGGTATTGGGACCTCTACAACGAGATTGAAGATTGCGACAAAAAAATTGCAGTAACTTCATTCAAGCTCGGTCTGGACCATTCCAGCCGAGAATTCGAAGATTTAATGTTGTTCCCTCCTGCCACCATGAACTAGCTCATGGCCAGAATTGAGCTCCATGCCAAGCTAGAAGAGGCCAAGGAGGAGAGGAGTAAGTCCGAACAACGCTACGGCCATGGCTCTACAAACAACAACAGTTCGGTCAGAAGGAAGGAGACCAACACTGTCCAGTCGGGGGAGCCTCGGACCTACAAGCCGTACGAATATGTGGCCCACACCACTGTCTTCAAGCAACCAACCTTCATGCTCCTTCGCAAAATCGAAAAGGAGCCGTACTTCAGATGGCCAGAGAAGAGGTTGGGACCTCCGAGAGGTGTCAACGACAAATTCAGATGCTCCTACCATAGGGAGAAGGGCCACCTCACCACCAACTACCGGGCCTACAAAGACTTCCTTGAAGAGTTGGTCACCGATGGCCACCTTGGAGAATTTATTGATGCAGAGAAGACAGCTGCCACGCCAAAGGAAGACCCCAAGCCGGCCCTAAGAATCATCAATGTGATCCACGGGACGGTGGATCATCGACGAGAGGAGCAGCTTCGGTCAGAACTCCAACAGATTGAGGCAAAGGAGATCCTTGCCGTCCAGCCAATACCGAAGAAGACGAAGCTGGACTCCAGGTACTCCATTACCTTTTCCGCTAGAGATTCCGAAAGGGTCCAACACCCCCACGACGACGCGCTAGTCGTCACCCTACAAATTGCCGACTTCCAGTTCAGTAGAGTCTTCGTCGACCTCGACAGCTCGGCGGACGTCATGTACTACTCCCTCTTCATGAAAATGTGATACAAAGCAGAAGATCTTCAACCGCCCGACGTGCCACTGGTAGGGTTCAACGCGGCGTCAGTCTGGCCGCTCGGCAAAATCACCATACTAGTGACCATCACCACGGTCACCACCGAGGTGGAATTTGTGGTCGTAGACATCCCGTCTTCTTACAACGCTATCCTGGGCTGAACCTGGGTCCATAGCATCAAGGGAGTCGCCTCCACATACCATCAGGTTATTAAATTTATTGGCAGCAGAGGCGTGGAGGAACTTAGGGGAGACCAAACCTCGGTGAAGCAGTGCTACATCGCTGCTGTCAAAGGGAAGGTTACTCCTGAACAAGTCCACTTGGTGGAGGTCCCAAATCAACCGGTGCTAGAGGATGTCGGTTCAAATGCCTCGGCAAAATCCATTGAGGACCTTGAGACCGTCCCTCTGAGCGCCGACAATCCGGAGCGCTTCTTTCTTATCGGTTCTGAAATGACCGAAGCAGACAGGGCGGCCACGATCAGCTGCCTCAAGCGTAATGTTGAAATATTTGCCTGGATGCCCTACGAAATGCCGGGCGTGGATCCGGAGTTTATCAGACATCACCTCAACGTTCAGCCGGAGTGCCGGCCTGTTGTTCAGAAGGCCCGGTGGTCGGCAGCTGCTCATGCCGACGCTGTTATCGAAGAAGTTGACCATCTGACCGAAGCACATGCGATCCGAGAAGTACACTATCCCACCTAGTTGGCCAACATGGTGGTGGTCAAAAAGAAGACCGGAAAGTGGAGGGTTTGTGTTGACTACACTAACCTCAATGAAGCTTGCCCCAAGGACAGCTTTCCAGTACCGAGAATTGATCAGCTGGTCGACTCAACGGCCGGACATCCCAGAATGAGCTTTATGGATGCCTACCGAGGGTACCACTAGATAGCTATGTTTGGCCCGGACTAAGAGAAAACAACATTCATCACTCCAATGGGTCTGTTATGCTACCAGGTAATGCCCTTCGACCTGAAAAATGCCGGAGCGACCTATCAGAGGATGATCATAAAAATGTTCAGCGCTCAGCTCGGCGATACAATGGAAGCCTACATAGATGATATGGTTGTCAAAAGCAAGGCTGAGGGGGACCATCTGGAAGATCTTCAGAAGGTTTTCGATATTTTAAAAAAACACAAGCTTCGGCTCAACGCTTCCAAATGCGCCTTCGGGGTTAGCTCGGGGAAATTCCTGGGCTACCTTGTCACGCGCCGAGGTATTGAAGCCAACCCATCTCATGTCTCGTCCATCCAGAAGATCGAAGAGCCCAGGATCTTGAAAGAAGTACAGAAGCTAGCAGGAATGGCTACATCCCTTAACCGGTTCATCAGCAGGTCCTTAGACAAATGTCGACCATTCTATGAAGTGTTGAAGAAAAATAGCCGAAGGCATTTTCTATGGACTGATCAGTGCGGGGAGGCCCTCGGCAATCTCAAAGAATACCTCTCTTCGGTTCCCCTGCTTTCCAAACCAATGCAGGGGGAAGAGTTGTACCTATACCTTGCCGTCACACCACATGCTGTCAGCTCAGCATTAGTCCGACAAGAGGGGTCTGAACAGCAGCCGATCTACTTTTCCAGCAAGTCCCTCATCAGTGCCAAGACCAGGTACCTTCCTCTTGAGAAACTTGCGTATGCTTTGGTTATTAATTCCAGGAAACTGGCACCATATTTCCAGGCACATACTATTGTTGTCTTGACCGAGTCCCCCCTTTGGGCGCTGCTTAAACGCGCCGATCTATCCGACCGACTCACCAAATGGGCCGTGGAACTGGCAAACTTCAACATCAAATTCCAACCCAAAACAGCCATCAAGGGCCAAGTCTTGGCCGATTTCCTTGCAGAATTCTCTCCTCGGTCAGAGGACCCTCAGGCCGATGAAATCATTGCCGAACAAGTCCTTCTAGAGCCACTGCCAAATCAGGACTCGTGGAGGATGTTTGTAGACGGTGCATCTAACGGCCGAGGGAATGGAGCATGGGTTGTCCTCATTTCCCCTGAGGGTGTCACTCATGAACATTCCCTTCGGCTCAACTTCAGCGCTTCCAACAATGAAGCAGAATATGAAGCCTTACTAGCCGGCATGAATGCTGCCGAAGAACTGAAGATCCAAAGCCTTAGCATCTACAACGACTCTCAGCTCGTGGTCAACCAGGTCAACGGTGACTACGAGTGCCGAGACGAGTGAATGGGGAGATACATACAGAAAGTTAAAGAGAGGATGGGACTATTCAAGCAAATCCAAATCCAACAGGTCGGCAGGGAGCTGAATTCCCATGCCGACGCTCTGGCCAGAATAACCTCAGCAACAGAAGTCAGAGAACAGAGAACAGTCAGTGTTCAAAGTCTAGATCAGCCGAGTATAGAAGCGCCCAAGAAGCCAGCCGTCTTCTTCATCAGCCAGGGTCCCAGCTGGATGGACCCCATCATCTCGTTCCTAAAGGACGACACGTTACCAGAGGATAAGAGAGAAGCACATCGAGTTGTTTACAAGTCAGCTCAGTTTTGGCTTGGCCCTCAGGAGAAGATGTACAGACGGTCATTCTCTGGACCTTACCTCCTCTGTGTGCACCCAACATTGGTGGAAAGAGTACTGCAGGAGCGCCACGCTGGCAGCTGCGGGGCACACACTGGAGGAAGATCAATCGCACATCGAGCTATCTCCCAAGGATACTGGTGGCTTAAGATGATGGAAGACGGGGAACAGGTAGTGAAGAAGTGTGACTCCTGCCAGCGGTTCTCCCCAATCATTAAACAACCTGCCGAGGAGATCACACCTTTGACCAGCCCATGGCCCTTCGCTCAATGGGGCTTGGACATCGTCGGCAAGCTCCCTACGGCACCAGGAGGTTTCAAATTCTTGATCACGACAACTGATTACTTTTCCAAATGGGTGGAAGCCGAGTCGTTGGTCACCATTGACGACAAAGATGTGAAAAGGTTTGCCTGGAAAAACATAGTCTCTCGCTTCAGCATCTCCTATGCCTTCATCTTGGACAACGGTACTCAGTTTGTGGGGGACCTCTTCACCAACTTCTGTGCCGAGCATAGAATCAAGTTCTACAATTCAACCCCCCACTACCCGCAAGGCAACGGTCAGTCCGAAGCTTCCAACAAAACCATCGGCAGCGGCATCAAAATAAGACTCTAGGCAGCAAATGGAAGGTGGGTCGAAGAGCTTCCCAGTGTTCTTTGGGCCTACCGAACTACCCCTTGGTGCTTTACAGGGCAAACGACGTTCTCACTAGTCTTCGGCGTGGAGGCAATCATTCTACTAGAGGACGGGCTACCAACTATCGGAACCGAAGGATTCGACGAGCCAACAAACAACGCAGCGATTGAAAAGGATCTGGATCTGACCGAAGAAAGAAGAGATTCGGCTAGGATCAGACTAGCCGCCTACCAGCAAGGAGTGGCTAGGAACTTTGCACGGACGGTCCGGCCAAGGGCCTTCAAAATCGATGATCTCGTTCTGAGGAAAGTCGTGGGAAACAAGAAAAAGAGCTCAGATGGTAAGCTCGGTCAAAACTGGGAGGGGCCATACAGAGTGGTCGGCCATGCAGGGACCGGGGCTTACCGACTTGAAGAGCTGGACAGCACTCCAATACTGAGGCCATGGAATGCTACAAACCTAAGACTGTACTATCACTGACCATGTAAATCTGGCCTAGGGCCCTCAATCAATGAAAGCTTGATTCTCAACAAATGTTTGCTCAAAATATCCATCTATTTCTTCGGCGCTATACCGCCGAAACAGCTCACAGTTGCCGTTTATCTACAAAACGTACGTGTAACTCCTCGGTGGCTTTGCCGAGGAAGCTTACAGCTCTTCGGCTCTATATCGCCGAAGCAGCTCACAGTTGCCGTTTATCTACAAAGCATGCATGCAGCTCCTCGGTGGCTTCGCCGAGGAAGTTTACAGCTCTTCGGCGCTATATCGCCGAAGCAGCTCACAGTTGCAGTTTATCTACAAAACGTGCATGCAGCTCCTCGGTGTCTTTGCTGAGGAGGCTTACAGCTCTTCGGTGCTATACCACCAAAGCGGATCACAGTTGCCGTTTATCTACAAAACGCGCATGTAGCTACTCGACGGCTTCGCCGAGGAACCTACACGAGTTAGCATTTATCTAAAAAATGTACAAGTATCACAGGCAAGTGCCGAACCGAGGTTAAAGCCTTGGTTAACAAAAACCTTTTCCTCGGTTGGGGGAAGTAGGTAGAACAAAAGACAGCCGTGCAGACATGAGAGTTAAAGCAAAAAACTCGAAATTCATTGATTGAAAGAGAAAAGGGGAACCGGCCATAGGTCGGCTCGGTCCCAAAACAAAAAGAGAATCACAAAAAGATCAGGCAGTTGGCAAGGTAGGATCGGCAGTGACGGCGCTAGTATCAACGGCCTCGGTCTCAGTAGCACGAGGAGCCGGCCTAGCAGGTCGAAGCCAAGCCCCAGCCTTGGAATCCTTCATGAGTGGGTGTCCTCCACACCGGAAGAATTGTCCTTGGCCCCAAGGGAGACCTTGGTGCACGCCTAGCCCTTTTGAAAGAGCCTCTCCTTAAACCGGCCCATCTGGTCACGACACTGGTTCGCAGCCTCTTCAAAGCCACGATTGTACTCCACGTCGGCCTCCGTGTCGGCCTCCGCAGCTGCCTTCCCCTTCTCGGCCTCCCGCTCATCCTTCAAGCGGAGGTTCTCGGCTTCAAGACCAGCGATCTGAGAAACTCTGGCAGCCAGCTCGTCCACGTTGATCTCAACAGTAGTTTCCAGATCTGTGGCCTTATTCTTGAGCTCGGACATGGAGCTCGCCGCCTCGGCCACCTTCTTCTGGCCTGCCTCAGCCTCATCCCTTGCCTCCCTGCAGGCATCCTGGACATCAAGAATGCGCCGGTCCAAGCCGTCTCCGGCAGTCATCATCTGCAAAAAGTTAAAGTTATTAAAACTACACCGAAGCAAGAGATCAACAAAAAAAGCAGTCAAAGTACTAACCTTGGCGTCGTAGTACATCATCCTCCGGAAGCATGTCCGGGGGCCTTTGGAAAGATCCTCCATCTCCTTCGGTAGGGTGAAGGCTTGGAGTAGCGCCATTGCCACGCCGGGGCGGTCCTTAAGCTTGTCACTCGCCTCGGCAGCAATACCCTCGAAAGAGAGCTTCGGCTCCCACAGCACCACTTCCCTCCGGGAATACCCCGCCGTCTCATCCTCCACAGGGTCAGGATGGGCAGCTTTCTCTGCGGCAGCCGATGAATGCTTAGAAGATGGCATGTCCTCAGATACTCGGGCCCTCTTATGCTGAGCCCGAGTCCTTCTCAGCCCGGCCATGATGTCGCTTGACCGAATACCAACTGGCGACTTCTCCAAAACCGCCACCAGAGGCTCAACATCCATTCCCTCGACCTCGTCATCCATGAACTCCCCCACGAGATCAATCACCTTATTCGGCCCCATATCCTCTTCGGCAGGCTGTGTGGCAGAGGGCTCGGCTGATTGCCTGGAGGATGCTTCGGTTGCTGTAGGTCGAGGCCGGAGTGTGTGCGTATATGATAGAGTGTACTCTAATAGCGTCGGTGCTGAGCATCGTGCCTCCTCGAGCTCGGAAAACTTCTTCACCCTGTCAACGTCGGCCGCGTTTTTCAGACCGCTGAGGACTCTGGTATCTCACAGAAGAAAAAGAGTCAGAAAATCAGACTAAAAGAAGAAAATTAAGCCGAAGTGACAAGGCTTACCAGGGACGCCCTCTCGGAACGGTACGGTATACGTCCTGTCTATACCGACTTGAAGTGGAATGGAAAAATTGCCGGAGACGATCATCACGTCCTCGGCATATTTATCAGAGTCCGGCAAACCAACAATTAGGCCGGACTGGCTAGGCCTTCGGCATAGATAATATGTTTTGGACTTCTGGTTGAAGCCAACGTAGTAACAGCCGAAGATGTCACTAAAGGTGAGTCGGTCCGACCGTGGGAGGGACTCGTTCAGCTTCGCCACCCCCAGCAGAATCCTGAAGGTGTTGACCGTCGCCTAGAACGGAGTGAGGCCGAGTGCGCCGAAAACGTGGGTGAGCATAGGATGAAAGGGGAACCGTACTCCCCCCTCAACAACAATGACGACGGGCACAAGGATGTGGTTCGGCCCATGGTCCTTAAAGCCGACAGGGGCTAGCACGATGTTTATGTCGGCCGGGATCTCGTATTCCTCTCTGAAGTTCCAGAGCTCTTCTGGAGTGTCCAGGTACTGCCTGAACTTTTCGGACCTCCTCTTCGGCGCCATTCTCTGGATCTAAAAAGAACACAAGCAGAAGGCACCGTTAGTCGGTCCGGCATCAACCTACGCGGCTGAGCACAGGAAAACCATTGGCTTGGCCTTCAACCAACAGCCAAGGCCAGTCCGGCTCGCCCAAGAGCGGGTTGAATGTTCTTCTCCAACATCTGCAGCCCAGAAACTCACAGGGAGCTTCCAGGCCACACCAATGGCGGAGGATTGAACCTTCAAACCCAACAGTCGCTAAATCGACTGAAGAACACGAAAACAAACACCATTTATGTACAGAGAAGGATCAAACGATCACCTGGAAGGGAGAAAGAGACTGGAACGTTGAAGAAGACGCTGGCAAAGGCTGGAAAATGGGTCGCCGGAAACACGTCACACGGTGGCCGGAAATTGCCTGGGATGAGAGAGAGGCAAGAGCAAACGAGAGTTTGAAAAACCCTAAGGGTTCCTTTTATAGGAGGTGACCTGAAGGCTAAAACCGGATGACTGGCCGAACTGGCTCAAACGGTCACCCCGCGCCTGCAATCATTGCGGCGCTTCGAGAATTGTGTCGGCGCTGCAAACTGACAGCACGTGCGCACGAGATCCCATCAACCACAGGCCCAACCAACCACAACATGACACGTAGGACCGCCCAACCGCCATTCCGTGTGCACAGCAGCTGATGACGCGACAGCTGTCGACGTGACGTCGTGACAGGTGCGCCAGAAGTCCAGATATCGACACGTCAGCAAATTCAAAGTGAAGGTTCATTAATGCTGTCAGGGGTCCAAGTTCCAAGACAATCCAGTGGTCCGACACTCTTTCACGTCGGCACCTACACAACCAATCGGCACCGAGCCAACCCCGCTTCGGCCAAAATGCCTGGCCAAAGGGGTTGAGGGGCTATTATTGTAACACTCCAAAAGTTTTATCGAATTCTTTTCGTCGTTAATAAATCCATAAAATCATGTTCGGTTGATTTTATTCTCGATCGTTGGTAATCGTTGTGCCTCGTTCAATTCTTGAGTCGTTTGATCGTCAATTCGTTCATTCGATCGTTAGATGTGTGGTCGTGGTCGCGGACCGGGCGGGGGAGTTTCAGCCCATTCTGGGCCAGTTTTGTGCTGCCCGTCCGGACGGGGAGTGCTCTGCACCGGACAGAGGAAATTACAGATTGGGGTTCGAAGTGTTTTGGCTTGGTCCGGACGGGGGTGGCCTTCGTCCGGAAGGTTTGACATCTTCGTCCGGACGGGGAAGGCTTCGTCCAGACGGGGATGTGCTGTTGTAAGCGATTTGTTATGTTTTAAGGGTTTAAGTTCAGCCCAACCCTCATTTCCCTCATTATAACCCGTCCACTCTCTCTCTAACCCTAAAACTACCTCCCTCTCTCACTTCTCTCTTAAATTCTCTCATCGTCTTTGAGATTTTGGAGAAATCTTCTCCTTGAACATTGATGAGCAAGAGGAGGGCTTTGCATTGACGGGTTTAGATCGCATCAATTTGGTAAGTTCTCGTCTCTCTCAAACCCTAGCTCCATTTCGTCGATCCCTTCGATTAGTGGCTAATGGTTGGTTGGTTCGATTCGTAGTGTGAAGGAACGTTAGTATATATGACGAGAGCTTCGCGGTAGCGGGTTTGATTGTGACGGTGTGGTGGTGGCTGTTTTTCCGATGACTTTTTGGCGAGGTGACTCCGGCGACTAAATGTGGGTAACCTCTAAATCCTACTCGATATGCATAAGTCGTGCTTATTCCATTTCATAATTTCGTTCATTCGTCGATTCATTGATTGATTATGCCTAGTCGGGTCACCTTCACTTTAATTTCAATTCGATGGATCTAAGTCGGGTAATGGGTGTTCTTATCATCTTCGGTAGATGTCGTAGCGATCTTGATTGGATGCGTGGGTTGAGTCGATTGTTGGATTAAGTTTAGGCACCTTGAAACCTTATGTGCATCAAGTGTAAGATGAAATGTCTAAGTGACCTTGAGGTGAGTATTTGAGTATTAATCCTTGTCAAATTGTGATGTTTGAAGTAGATGGACGTGGGAGACTTGTTTGTGACACCTTGGGTTGAGTGTACGATGAATTAGTGTCCTCAAGAGTATTTTGGAAGTTTGTTGTCAAGCGTGTCTAGATAATGAGAAAATTGTACCGTGATGAATTGATGTGGGAACTTGTGGTTCGTGATACGACTTGGGTGGTTGGTTGGGAAGTCTTGTGAGGCGTAGTCTTGGGACATGTTGTCGGGAACATATTGTTAGTTGGACTTGAATGATATCTCCTTGGAACGTGGATGTGGAAAGTTGGAAAGAATGAGTGGTGTGTGCTTAGGAACGAACATTGTGTCATTGCTTGGGTGGACGAGTTGGGTGATCTTTAGTGGATTGTGATGCGTGGAACTATTCGGGAAATTTGGGTAACCCATTGTTGATGGTGACATTCGATGTCATGTGGGGAATGATTCTAGCTTCGGGCTAATCCGCGTGGAATGAACTTGAGAGTTCAAGGATGATACCACCCAAAATGTGTAACGACTCGAATTTCTAAATTCATTTTAAATTCAATATATCGATATTTCCATCGTCAAGTCTCTTGAGATGTTTTGAAACATCCATAATCATAGTATGTCGCTTAGAGTAAGCCCGGGTGAGTTGGAAACCCCCGGCCTCACGCGTGTTGTTGGTTGGCCGTCCGGATAACCCCTTAATCACTTCAAATTATTGACGACTTGATCCGTCTTCCAAATCAGAAATCTTTATTCATGAATGTTGTAGATAATTCAATTGTGAATCCAACGCAACTCGAATCATGTCAATCGGAGTTCGGATGAATAAGTTAT
>NMUG010012268.1:0-10409 GCA_002855965.1 Monotropa hypopitys
AGAGATGACTTCCAGCATCGATTGCAGAGTTGTGACGAGTGGTGCAGGCAAAAGTGCAAGAGGTATATATTTACTGTTTTTCAACAATTAGTACTTGGTAATGAATCACATTGTTATGTACTCACTATTACGATGATTTGATGGTTGCATGAAAGCATGCATGTCATGTTAAGCAACCTAGTGACCTGTGGATTGGAAATGGTGTGGAATGATAGTACATGTGTACTAATGATAAGTCCATAGTTGGACAGATGATAGAAATTTAACTGTGTGCAGAAAATTGTTAATGTGGCTTACACAAAAAATTTAATAAGCCTTAGAGTCAAATTGTTTCGGGGTGGATAAAAAGTTGTCGAGAAGGGAACGTGAGTGATATCTTGAGGATGTCCTTGTGATGAGAGAGTTGGGTTGAGTAGAATCCGTGGGGATAGTCTATATTCTTTGGGATTGTGACCTCGATGAAAACCTTAATATATTATCGACTTGGAAAGAGTATGAGTAGCATTTGAGTATTGGATTGTTAGAAATTGAGAGGGAAGAGGTTGTTGTAATAAATTGCAGATGAAACATCTGGTAGTGTCGAGCGATATTTTGAACTGGCCTATCCTTCTTAGAAGTATTGGTGTAAATCGGAGTAGAAATTGGTACATAAGAGGTTGATATGTGTCTATCAAGACAAATTCTTGGGTTGGCAGATTGATATTAGAAGATTATCAGGACCTTTTCGGTCGAGTTATATAGTTGTATGGTTCAACTAAGTGGCATAAGTTTTGAGTCACTAAGAAAAGGATTGATGACTATAGTGGGGTCGAAATAGTGATAAGAGGAACTGTTGACTGAGGGAAATTCTAGTGATTTCCGATTAGAAAAGTAGTGGCAAGTGAGATTGATTGTTGTTAAGTCTGAGTAGACAAACTTCAAGAGTAACGGAAAATGGATGTTAAGTCACTTGGAGCAATTAGCATTGTATTAACTAGACTCACTGGGATTGTAGTCCTTTAGTTAAGCAAAAGAGGTCTTAGTTGGAATGAATATCAAGAGGAAGTTGTCAAGTTCTTGTTGGTGTTGAGTTTAATCTTTGTAACTAAGATGGTGAATTCTTCTTGTTGAGACTAGTGCAATTGTGTCGAGAGATGTTGGATTAAGAAGGGAAAGAATGGAAGTCATGGTTAAGTATTTTATGCGGTTAGAAATGTTGAGATTGGGGATATGAAATCTGGAGGGTAAGGTTGATATGCCTAAACGTTTGATTTGATTTGGGAGACTATATCCTAGAATATTCGTGGCACATTTGCCCGATGTTTAAGGATAATTTTGATTATGGTTAAGATGTTGTGTATTTTTGGTCAGAGTTGTATGTTCCGTGTAATGAGAAATTGGAATCACTTTGATGGTTTAGTTAAATGGCAAAAAAGTATGTGTGCACTTAGTGGCACTTGGGTATAGAGCTAGGAAAGGTGATATACAAGTTATGTGAAAATTTGAAAATAAGGTTTGTAGGTGGTTCTGCAACTTCGAAGTTGGTAAGAGTTGCACCTGTAAAATTGTAGTCTATGGTAGAGAGTTATTCGAATGTTGGAGGATTTTGTGAGAATACACGAAAGTGTTGTTCAAATCTTGAGACGATTGACTTTTGTGAGTAAAGTGTGGCAAATAGTAGCATCAACGTAATTTCCAGATAGTTCTTTTTAGGAAATTTTGTGGAAGAAGGTGTTTACTCATCATGGGATTAGAAAAGTGTTGTCAAGAGGTGATGATAATTTTGGATTTGGGATTCGGAACAAACGTTTTTGTGGTAACTCTATGGTAAGTCTTGTTGTTGGTAAGGAAAAAGAGAGTTGTGTCTAGCATTGCTATTCAAATTGTGTTGATATGATTGGAGTGTGGTAGATGCCATACAGGTGGAAATTTTGACTGATATGAATTGAGTTCCATTGCGGTTAAGGAATACGAGATTGAGAGAAAGGAGTATAGTGCACCTTAGCGTGAAACTATGAGAAGTCTTGGGCAGACTAAGTCATGAATTGTATAAAAACCTTGTGGTGATAGAAAAATGTGAATTTAAGGCCATAGGGAGATGGTGGAGAAGAGTTACATTTGGAAGTGGAATTGGGAGAAGGTAAGAAAAGAATTGGGTTGATCGTATTAGGTTTTTCATGCGTGGATAAAACTTTAGTCGTTTGACATTTTAAGAGCAAGTTGGCAAAGGCGTTTGTGATGTTAAGCCATTAGGGCATCGTTGATTGTAGATTACAAGTGTCATTGTGAGGAAACTTGATGTCCATAATGAGAAATTGTATTGGTATTGATGTTGGGAATTGGAATTGTTGTTCCGTTTTGTAAATCAATTGTGAGATTGTGAATCATGAAAATTGTCGAATCTTTGAAAGGTAAAAGCCTTGTGTCGAAAAGTAGAGAGTTGTGTAAGATTTGTGGTTAGCTACTTTGGAGGTTCCAAGTATTGCCTTTCAGAAGTAAGCTAATCGACGTTTAGAAGTTTGAGAGTGGCATTGGATTTTGTAATCTTAATTTCGAGGACGAAATTTCCTAAGAGGGGGAGAGTTGTAATACTCGTTCCATGTTATAAATTATTTTTACTAATAATTCTAAAAATGTTAGAATGTGAAGTGGAGTGAAGGAAGTTGTATAAGGGTATTTAGGTATTTTTATAAATATGTAAATATATATAATGTCTTATTTATAAAAATAAGGAAGAAGGGTGGCATGTAAGGGTAAATAGGAGAGTTAGTAGAGGGGTAAAGAGGTAAATTGGCCTAAAAACCTGATTTGGGGTTCTTGGAGGAGGGAGTTTGGATCAAACTCACTTGTAGGATGTGTTCTTGAGAGAGAGGGAGGGAGAGCTCTATAGAGAGAGAAGTGGAGGAAGATCATGGATGAGTTCTTTGCCTAGAGAGTTATTCAACACACGGATCAAACATCATGTAAGTATCACTCTCCTTAAATCTCAAGATCAAATTCGTAGAATCAAAGCCAAGATCTAGGTTTTTGTAATTTTCAGATTTTTTGGTGTTCTTGAGAGAAATCTTCGATTAGAGGCTTTGTAGTGGTTTGTAGATCTTGTAATCAAAGTATGTTGGTGGTAGGAGTGTTCTAAACACTTTGGTATAGTTAATTTTTGGGTTTGGAGGTAAAAAGATCGAAGTTGGGAGGTTTGGAGAAGATGGTGTTCGTCAAAAAGTTTCTGAAAAATCGTTTCTGCAGAGCGTCGACCGGTCGCGGTATTTTCCGACCGGTCGTGGCATGTCTGAGAGGCATCGACCGGTCGCGGTATTTTGGCCGACCGGTCGTGGCAGGTTAGAAGGGTCTCGACCGGTCGCGGTTTTGGGGAGACCGGTCGTGGTTCAGTTTTGCTGAAAAATTTTAAGGAAAGTTTTAAAATGTTTTGAGAGGGCATGGGGGTCCGATTAAAGACTCTAATCATTGTTTAAAGATGGTTATCGATTCAGTTGATTCAATTTAATACTTCATTATTTTATTGTCAAAACTATAATTCATGTGGACTGAAATTTGTAATTGTTTTGATAGGGATATTGAGGAAGGCATTGAGGCCTTACTCAAGGACGAGGAAAGGGTTGGAACCATGCAAGGATAAAGGTTTGATCAACGGCTCTGGTGAGTGTATGGATTTAGTATTTTGAGAGTACTTTGTATGTATTTCAAAGTACATGTTCTTCTTAATTAAATTGTTGAAGGCTTTTATGCATGTTGATTGAATGGAATAGAACGTGACAACTACCCTATGAAACTCATGAATACATATATGTGAACGTATTTATGTAGCACTTCGACTTGTGGATGATTGCACACTTTCCTTTCTAATAGTGATTGCACTAAATTGGGGGAATCGCATGGCATGTTGCATATCTATCATATGTATGATTTTATGGAAATCATATATTTTGGGAGCTGCGGTTCCAAATAAATGGAAATGGATGAATGTAGGCCTTCATGGCCAATAGAGAGAAATATCCCTTTTTGATGCTACAAGTCGAGGTCAATACTGTAGGTTGATGGCTTGTTAGTATATGTCGAGGTTGTGGCTGCGGTACAACGGCATATCGTCGATGGGTCGAGGTCAATACTGCGGGTTGACGGCTCATTGAGTTTTGGGAGCTGCGGTTCCAAATTATGGTAAAAGAGAAATGATAAAAATGTTTTGAATAAAAACTTGGGCTGCGGCCATATACGTATGTAAAAGTATGATGCATGGGATTGGGAGTACGTGTTTTAAGGGGTTGGACCCTTATTCTTGCAAAAGTATAATTCTTATACGTTTTTATAAATCTCTTGCAATTGTGAAATCAAAATATCCTATTCACATTCTGGTTTCCTTATGTTTTTCTTAAATGCTTGGAAACTAGGTTTTGGAGCTAGCGGTCCACTACTTAGCTTGGTGAGGAGATTCTTTGGAAGCATGGATTTGGATGGATATCTTGAAGCATAGCTTGATAGAAATGGCATTTAGTAAGTGCACTTGGTAATTGGGTTGAGAAACCATGTTCCTTTATAATTGTAATTTGATTCTTTCTTTCTTTTAGTACACAACCTTTAGAGGTAACTTTGGTGTATTGTGGTTTTGTTAGAGGAAAAATAATGGTTGGAGTTTTATGTTTTGCCCTTGTGGCTAGTTGATACTTGTTTTAGAAATTGTTGACTCTTGGGTTAAACGATAAGAAAAAATTTTATTCCGCATTTTTTTATTAGTAAGGGATGTTACACAAACTCCTCTCTCTAACAAATTGTTTTGTGGTTTTTGGTGTGAAAATGATTCCATGGAGTGTTTTGATTACTTAAGATAAAAAAAAAATCCACCACTTTGTATAAATTCTACACCTAGTGTTTTTCTTATATTTTGATAGATCATAATTCATTTCAATATATGTATTTCACCCCTACTCATCCCACATACTCTACTATTTAATCCATACCCCACCGAAATAACTCATTTCGATATGCACATTTTCACATTTCGGTATAATAAGGCATTCCGCAGCCAAGAACTAGACAACAAATCTCCACATTCTGATATAAATCCTAACACATTTTGGTATACAAATTCAAACCAATTTCCATATTTTTTTTATATGTTGCATCCTATTTGAATATATTCTTGACTTTCTGGACCAAAATTCATAAAGCATCTATTATATAAAATACCTTGGTGTGAGCCCCCCATATTTTCTCTACATATTTTTCATACACATTTTCATACATATTATCTATACATATTTTCATACACATTTTCACATATATTTTCACACATTTTCATACACATATATACTAGAGCATTGCTCGTGTCTATGGCACTTGACACATGCCCACGTGCCTTCTGCACTTTGACTCGTTCTTTCGACATTTCAAAAGAACATGTGCACAAAAATTAAGATTGTGTTCATTTTATAATTTAAATAATACATTTCTAATTTGATCAATTATTTTGTAATATATAATATGTAATACATATATAAATATATAAATATAGAGAGAGCGTGGAGAGAAAAAGAAATTGGAAAAGAGAGGGATGTGTCTATCCAGTCGTCCAATTCACAAATGGATCCAAGGGTAGAAAATATCGCCAAAAATGTGTGGGACCCATAGACCTTTGTGTTTTGTATAATAGATATATGTATAAATGTTTTAACTAAATTGAAAAATAAAAACAGTTAAAATGTGAAATGTTTTAAAATTTTTAAACATAAAAGACAGTTTAAAAATTAAAAAAATGTTTAAAAGAAAAAAAAAGTTCTCAAACAAAAAAATAATAAAATAATTTTAAAAATAATTTTTTTAGTTTTTTTACAAAAATTATTTTGATTCTATTTTTTCTTTAACTACATAAATATTTTATTTTGTAATTGAATTTAAATGAGTAAAAATTGAATTATTTTACTCAATTTTGATTTTTTTAAATTTTTTACAAAATTTTCTATATCGAAAATACGGATCGAGTGTCGTCACTCATCATGAGTGTCGAAATCGCTCCAAAGTGCCGAAGGCACTACTAATACCTAAACTTTCATCGTACCATTATGTATTGTGTTGCACTTTCTATTCTGCCGAAGACACGAATCAGTGCCGAATGCACTACTAACACCTGAAGTTTTGTCGTACTCTTAGTTATTGTGTTGTACTTTTTATTCTGTCGCCCCGTGCCATCGGCATGAGCTATCACTAATATATTCATATTTCAGTATATGCAACCCATCCCTTAACACATTTTGATATATTCTGAAGTGGCCAGACCGAAGTCTGTCCAGTTAATCTGGACCCTCTTTGGTCACATGCAAGAGCAAACCAAGGTCGTCGGCCTCACGGAACTCCGACACATTATCATCTGTACAACCGAAGGACAGAACCGGTGGTTCATGCGAACCTTCGACAACCAAAGCAGATTCTCTCAACATCCGAAGGAGTCCAGCCGGGTCGGTCACGCGGTCTCTTTCAAAAATTTGACATATCCAATCCGAACAACAATGAAGCCATGTGTGTCTACTCCCCGTTGGGAGAAAATACAAATTTCCTCTGTCGGTCGGTATTATGCTGGAGGGTCCACCATCGGCAGTGACAGAAAATAGTGACCTCTGGCACAATGGCAGACTCGGGGCTCACCTGTACATGGGCCGACGTGTCAGAATGGAATGTTTGCTTGAGCGGAATGGGACCTCGCTCGAGCGAACTCGGAAATGACCGGGTGACCTTTAAGTTGCCCGATCCCAGAGATACCACAATTTGAATGAATATAGCCTCTACGGTGGGGAAACCGAACAATCGATGTAAAAGGTCTTGACTGTTCTGCTCATGATACATCATTCCAACTTGCGTTGTGGGACTCATGCATGCTTCCAAAGCTCCGCAAAATAAAAACACCTTAATATGGCTGATGAAAATAAGAAAATAACTAAACTGAAAAAATAAAATTTATTCTTATTCACTGGCTCGTCCAAAAATGGCCGTAGAAATGATTTTATATAGCCTTTGAGTAGATTTTAAAATTAATTCCATTGATAACTAAGTATAATAACATGGAGAGTTACTCTAACTCTCTTGATGTGTACAACATTAACTTGAGCGTATATATGGGAGTGGGGCGGTGGAGGCCCTCGAGGGTGGGATCCGTCCTTTTTTTAACTTGAGAGTATATACTAAAAAACAAGAATGAAACTTAAACTTAATGCTAGTCATATTAGCTTTAATTAATATGAAATGCAACAACATATATTGATACCTCACGAATTGTCAGGTATTTCAACTAACATCCAGTTCAAAAGTTCTATAAAAGCATTTAGTTGCTATATAGGAAAAGGGAAATGAAAGTGGCAGTGAGAAACATATTTCGTATCAGCACATTGTCTTTTTTACATGGTAGAAAACTGAAAACAGCACAAAGAATCTGCTTATTAATGTTACAAAAATCAACTTACAGATCTTTGTCGACCCGAATTCCTCCGGCATTGAAGTCCATGGTTTGCAATTGTGCACCATTGATAAAACCAGGGAGTGTTAGTAGGGAACAGGAACTCGAACTGTATCGGGGCCAGATTTCATGTCCTCCACAATAAGATTTAAGAGAGCCTGACTCACCGGGCCTTCTTTCCCTACAATGTAACCAATACTCAATATTGTCGTTATCCTAGTGTACCTTGTAAACAATCATCCATGATCGAGCTCTATTTGTTTCAGATTCCTGAATTCGATTTTTTTATTCAGTTTCTTTCTAGATAAAACTTAGAAAAAGCTTGTTTGGTTGATGACTAGAGAATTTCAGATTCCTGAATTTGATTTTTTTATTCAGTTTCTAGATAAAACTTAGAAAAAGCTTGTTTGGTTGATGACTATAGAAACTTGTTTTGTTAAGAATATTTCAAAGAAAAATATTATTTTTGAGATGACTTCAAAAACATTTATCATTGTTTCAAATACTCTTCTGCTTAAAAATCAATAAGATAAAAAAATGATGAGTGTATGGAAAGCGTTCTGCAAAACTAAATCTAGTAGGCACTCTTCACTGGGATTACCAACAGTGCACGCATCTAGGCTGTAGGGATTATGGATTAATGGAGGAAATTCTAGAAAGAAAGAAAAAGAGAATGAGAAATGGTATCCACACATATCCACTTCCTTTTCTGCCTTTTCCCCTTCTTTTTTACTCTCTACAGATACCTCCACAAATCTTTCAAAATAATACTTCGGGTGGATCTAAAAGTACAATTTCAAACAATCATTGAAACGAGACGAAATTAAGTATGTGAAGATTAAAAGAGATGGCAATGAATTCTTACCATCACCGATGATCTGTTCATCCCACTGCACCACAGAGCGAACAAGAACTCCACTACCAATAAGCATCATCTCATCTGCTCTTATACCTTCCTCCACAGTCACATTTCCCACTCTTATTCCCAGAAGCTTCCCTTCCTTCACCAGTCCCTCAGCAAGAACCAAAACTCTTCTAGCCGTGCACCCACTTAGAATTTTATCGAAGTAAGGCATCAAAAGTTTTTTGTCCTTACTAACAAATGCGACATTCATATTAGGCCCTTCCGCAACATACCCTTCTTCGTCCAACCAAATCGCTGCATATGCCCCGTTTTCTTCAGCTTCCATTTTTGAAAGCACGTTGGGAAGGTAATTCACACTCTTCATTATAGCAAATTGGGGGGGCTTCATCGGAATGGATGAAGTTATTACTTTTACACATTTTTTATGATCGTATGGTGATTGGTCCTGCATTACAATGGCGTAAAGAGAAGACTTGCGACATCCAGAGGACGAAAGTTGGAAATCACCCGGTCCTGCTGAAAGCCAGTATCTTAGTGATCCTTTTCTGCATTTTGAAGCACTCACAGTTTGAATGAGTATTCTTCTTAAGTTTTCCTTGTCAAAAGGAAGGTTTATATTGGCCATTGTCGCCGACCTTATGATACGTTCAAGGTGTTGGTCCAGCTCGTATAGATATCTGGGATGCAAGAAACACGGAATATAAGTTTTGCTGTTATTAAATTATTGTTGAGTGTTAAAAAGACTTAATTATTCGTAAACCCGAAAAAAACTACAGTTACCAAGAGACATTTCACATTGAATTGTCCAGGAGCTAGAAAATTAACTCAATTAATAAGTTTTCAAGTTGAGTTCTCTTGGTTTATAGGATGCTTGGTGGTCCTAAAATACAAAAAATCTGCCTCCCTTTCTTCCTAGAGAAACAGGTTCCCACATGTGCACCACACGCACACAAAATGAAAGTGAGACGACGAGGTTGTTCATTGTTGTGAAGTAAAAAGATGAGACAAAAGTGAAGATAATATAGAGAAACTTAGTAATTCCAAAGTCCAAATACAAAATGATTACATTTTGGTGAATTCCAGATGTTTTAAGTTGTCTAGAGTTGTTCACACATAACTAAAGGTCTAACCCAATGAGATGAATTGAGAGCCCAATGCTTGACATGGTAATGTGACACTTTTTCCTTATTCTGAAAAAGCATACATCCTGCAACATTAGAAACTTCAATACATAGAAAATTGGAAAAGGGAAAACCAAACATTTATATGACTGACATAGAGCATCCCAAAAGGAAGTAGCAAAATAAGATTCACATCAAATTTAAACAGTCATGTTACCAAAAGACGATACTCCAAGAGAAATAGCAAAAGCACTACACAATTTTGACTTAGTTTTCTCTCTTCAGACTTGAAGAAGAGAGACAACTGACTCTTCAAATTACCACCTAAACAAATACCTTCAAAGATAAATGATGGAAATAACTATTTACCAAAGTGAGTCCCTAAAAGCTAAAGAAAGGTGCATTAGTTCTAATGCCTATTCAACTTGCCACATAGGTAAGCAAGTTCTATGTTTGGGACAAATATTTTCTTCCTCCCTTGGAGATGCTTTTATAACAAATTTATGTCGTAAACTCATCTTGTAAGTTAATCATAACAGGAAAGGATGCTTAAATCAATTCAGGACACCATACTATTCAGTGCAGAATTTCAATAATGTTAAAGGGAATTTGGCAGCGTCAACTATGAAGCCAGAATCACTAACCCATCCATTATGGCTGCAGTATCAAAAACACCGTGTCCTCGATGAACCATGTGGTCGTCCATGGGGATCATCATAGCTGCGGGATCTGTTGTTATTCCACCATAAATACTAGAGTACATAGCCAAATATTGCTGCTTGCCTTTATAACTTTCTTGACTGGTTCTTAATCTTTCAACAGCCTTGACAAACACACAAATAGCAGTTTTTCGCAAAACAGTCATTAGTAACTTTGATTCTACACCTTTATCTTGGAAGCATATATAGAAAATGGAACATGCACTAATTCATTAGAGAGAGTATATATATAAATGGTCAGGTTCAACATATCAACAAATCATACCAAC
>NMUG010012269.1:0-10406 GCA_002855965.1 Monotropa hypopitys
TTGGTTGAAGCTTTTGGAGATTATCCGTTGATAGCATTGAGAATGGTAGACTGCTGCTAGCCTTTTCTCATCTAGGAGAGACAACTGGTCGTGTCGGGACCTGATCCACTCTTTCCGTAGCGACCTCTATCATTATCCAGAGCAAGGGGATCTGTACTTCTGGAGCAAGAACAGCTTCGTAGCCATAAACTAGGGAATACGGCGTTGCCCTAGTGGAAGTTCGTATAGTTGTCCGGTAGGCCATGAGAGCAAATGGTAGCTTTTCATGCCAATCTCGGTGGGCGTCAGTCATTTTGCAGATGATCCACTTGATATTTTTATTGGCTGCTTCTCTTGCTCCATTCATCTGTGGACGGTAGATAGTTGAGTTCTGATGTTTGATGTGGAACCGATCACAAAGTCGCTGCATTAGGGAGCTGTTCATATTCTTTGCGTTGTCAGTTACCAAATTCTCTGGCAAGCCGTAGCGGCAAATGATGTTGTTTCTGATAAACTGCGTGATGACCCTTTCGGTTACATGCGTAAAACTGCCAGCTTCTATCCATTTGGTAAAGTAGTCAATAGCAACCAGTATGAACTGATGACCATTGGAGGCCTTGGGATTAATAGTTCCGATGACTTCAATACCCCACGCTGAGAAAGGCCATGGAGAGACCATAACCTGTAATTCTTTAGGGGGTGCTCGTAAGACATCACCGTGAATTTGGCATTTGTGGCAACTCTTGACGTATGTGATACAATCGATTTCCATGGTAGACCAATAGTACCCGGTATGTAAGATTTTCCTAGAAAGGGTGTGACCACTCATGTGTGGGCCACAAGTCCCCTCGTGTATTTCATTCATTAGCTCACAGGCCGTGACAGAGTCTATGCAGCGCAGAGGACCATGTGTAGATCTCTTGAAGAGGACTTCCCCACATAAGAAGAATTGTGATGACAGTCTTTGGAGGGTCCTTTGATCGTTACTGATAGCTCCGTCGGGAAATGCCCCAGTTTGCAAGAAAGTTTTGATATCTTGATACCAGGGATGGTTGTTTTTTCGTTTTCAATCAAAGCACAATGAGCAGGCGAGTCTTTGAGCTGGATTTGTATGGCCGGAATGTCTTCTTCATCAGAAAAGTGTATGGTTGCGGCTAAAGTTGCCAGGGCATCTGCGAAAGAGTTTTTGGCCCTGGGAATATGATTGAACTGAATCTCGGTAAACTTGGTGCGGAGGCCCTTGATTTTCTGATGATAAGGGATCAACTTCGGATCCCTTGTTCGGAACATTTCGTTGCTCTGCTGTATGATCAGATCGGAATCTCCATACACCTGCAATTTGAAATTTTCATATTCTAGGGCCATTTGCAACCTTAAAATACATGCTTCGTATTCCGCCATGTTATTGGTGATGACAGATTCTTGTTTGAAGAGGAGCTTTGCTGTAGCTGGCAAATGCATTCCTTGTTCCAAAATTAGGACCGCCCCTATCCCGGCACCCTTATGGTTGGAAGCTCCGTCAAAGAAAAGTTTCCATTTAGGAGATCTGTCTTCGGTTTCAGAGTAGAAGATAGCTTCATCGGGGAACAATGTCTCCATGGGTCGTTCGTCGTCTAGAGGATTTTCTGCCAAATACTCTGAGATGACTCTCTCCTTTTCTGATTTCTGAGTAGCAAAGATTATATTGAATTCTGATAAAATCATGTACCACCTCGCGATGTGGCTAGTAAGTGTTGGCTTTTCGAACAAATATTTGAGTGGATCCATCCGAGAAAGCAGATAAGTGGTATGATGAATCATGTAGTGGCGAAGCCGATGGGCTGCCCAAGCTAGTGCACAACAGGTCTTCTCAAGAGAAGAATAGTTGTTCTCGTATGTGAGGAACTTCTTGCTGAGATAGTAAATAGCCTGTTCTTTCTGTCCGTCTTCTGAGTACTTCCCCAACATACATCCCATGGAGTGATCGAGCACAGTCAGATACATGAACATAGGTTTGTTCGGTTATGGAGAGACCATGACCGGTGGCTTAAGCAGATACTTTTGAATTCCCTCGAATGCGCTCTGACAGTCAGCAGTCCATTCCTGAGGTGCGTTTTACGCAATAATCGGTATATAGAGTCGCAGATCTGAGTCATCTGGGCTATAAACCGGCTGATGAAGTTTAACTTCCCGAGAAAGGATCTGACTTCCTTTATACCCCTTGGAACGGGCATCTCGAGGATGGCTTGTATTTTGACAGGGTCTATCTCGATACCCTTTTGGCTCACCATGAATCCCAGTAGTTTTCTATAGGTTACTCCGAATGCACACTTGGCTGGGTTAAGTTTGAGCTGGTATTTGCGGAGTCGATCAAACACTCGTCGGAGGTTCCACAGATGCTCCTCTCTGTGTTTAGATTTGATGATCATGTCGTCTACGTAGACTTCTAATTCTTGGTGAATCATGTTGTGGAACAGCATGACCATTGCTTTCTGATAAGTTGCGCCCGCATTTTCAGTCCGAACGGCATAACCTGATAACAGAAGACCCCTCACAAAATGAGGAAGGCTGTTTTCTCTTGATCTGTTGGGGCTATCCGGATTTGATTGTATCCGGAAAATTCGTCCATGAACGAGAACATTTCGTGGCCAGCTGTGTTATCTACGAGAATGTCGATGTGTGGTAGAGGGAAATTATCCTTCGGGCTTGCTATGTCCAGATCCTGGTAATCGATGCACATACGAACCTTCCCATCCTTCTTAGGCACGGGGACAATGTTGGTGAGCCACTGCGGATATTTGACAACACGTAGAAAGCCAGCGTCAAACTGTTTGATTACTTCCTCTTTGATCTTCAGGCTCCATTCTGGACGGAGTCGTCTTAGCTTTTGTTTGACTGATCTGATAGACGGATCTATGGGCAGATGGTGTTCCACGATTGCTGTACTGAGACCTGGAATGTCTTCGTATGACCAGGCGAATATGTCTTGGTAGGTGCGGAGCAGAACTGTGAACTCCTCCTTCTCATATTTTTCAAGGAGGATCCCGATTTTAATCTCCCTGGGCGTCTCTTCGGTCCCCAAGTTGATGGTTTCCGTTTTCTCGACATTGGGAGTTTTCCTTTGTTCTTATTGTTCAATCATATCTCGGATTTCCTCCGGTATTTCGTCGCTAGCATCCTTGTCGAATTATACACCCATCAGATCGTAGTCCAATTCGGGGTCGAAGTCGTGCTCTTCATGTGCTAAGACTGTTTGATCATTGATTAGAAACAGACGAATCTTAGGATTCCTGTAACGAAAAATAAATTGTTTATGTCAATAGTTTGGCCGTTGTCAATTTAGTAGAGAGAGATAAATGGACTGAACGCGCAAGACTTCATTGATAGTTAGCATATAGAAATATGTAATTCTACAGGAAAGAAATACATGACTTCTATTTAGAGAGGAAACATCAAAATGATTATTGCAGTTCTTTCTTTTTATGTGCCGCGTGTTACCAAAACGAGCGGGCTTTGTATACTGAACAAGTTGTCCAGTTTTCAACTTTCTCCCCCGGATGAGCGGGGCGGATAGTGCTTGGCAGCGTTTGATAAAGTGGCAGAGGGACAACCACGACGACTTGTTGTTCGCCAGATATCGATGATGGACCTCTGTTAGAATTTTCATCTTCCCGTCGAGATATGGCTGCAGACGGGGTATCTTCAATTATCATATTTACCCCTTGGTGATTTGGGAGTGGATTGGTGGTCGTGTTGGGAGGTGGATGAGTGTCCTCCAGATTGATAGTTCTGGCATCGATAAGGTCTTGGAGTTTGTGTCGCAAGCTTCAGCATCTTTCGGTTTCGTGGCCCATCTGATTTGAATGGTACGTACAGACCCAGTCTCTCTGGAAGTTAGGCGGAATGATTTCAGGCAGTGGCCTAGCCGGTATGGGAGTCAGGTGCCCGGATGCCAGGCGACGTTGGTAAATTTCTGCCATGGGCATGCCAATGGGGGTGAAGACTCTGTTCCTCCTTGCATTTTGGGGATGATTTCTGGGGAACGGACCCGAAGGTGTTGCATTCTGAAAGTTCTGATTTTGATTTGGATTAGGCGGGTTCTGATACATGCTCTGTGGAGGGTTCTGATACGCACTCTGTGGCAGATAGTAAGGTTGTTGTTGCTGTTAGGGATAACTTGGGTACCCTGTTTGAAGAAATTATTGGTTACTCGGCCTTGGAGCCGGCATAAGAACTGATATTTCAGGCTCTTTGGCCTTCTTGCCAAGAGGCTTCTTGGTGCTCGGCACTGCTGAGTCCTCTGTTTTGGTGTATGGGTCGAGGATTTTTCTAGTTTTGATGTCGTCCTCGATCATCTCCCCCTGCAAGATGATCTCATTGAAGGATCTCCCGATAGAGGTGCAGAACTTTTCATAGTACATCACCTTGCATGTCTGTATGAACAAGTGGACGTATTCGGCATTGGCGAGGGAGGGTCAACTTGGGACGCATGATTTTTCCACCTGAGGGCATACTTGTGGAAAGTTTCCTCGGGTTCCTGCTTCATGCGGATAAGGAAAAGACGGTCGACGGCCATTTCAGAATTGTGCCGGTATTTGCGTAAAACTCCTGCGAGAGATTTGTCCAGGAGCGAAAACGTTTGAGGTTTAAACGGGCGAACCACTGTGTGGCAGCCCCGGTCAGACTGTGCTGAAACAGGTGCATCATTAATTTTCTGGGGTTGGGGAAACCGCACAGCGCTCTAGCATAAAGGCGCAGATGTGTCAGAGGCTCCCCGATACCATCAAATTTAGAGAAATCCGGGATCTTAAACTTGGGAGGTAAGACCGTGTCTGGATAAAAGCAAAGATATTCGAAGCTGGTCGAAGTATAGTCGATGGGCCCTCGGAGGGATCTGAAGGCATCCTCTAATTGCTAGAACTTAAGGAGCAATGATGTGTCCTCCCGCTTTGCAGGGATCTCATCCAAGTGGCTCTCGAGATCGTCCTGAGCATACGGGCAGGTAGGAGGGATTTGAATATGCTGCGGCTGAATCGGCAGAGTAACGGGTATAGGGCTGTAGAGAGTTCCCCGTCGGCGAAATTGGATTTGCTGTTGGTGTATGTGAAGCAGGTTGCGGTGCCGCTAGGCCGTATGTTGCCCCGATGTTGGGCGGAAACTGTGGTGAAGATGATGGATCTACCCCAATTGGCTGGGTAGTGGGGGGTGGGTGGGTTCTGGAGTCGAGTCATCAGAGTTTCCACTAAGGTTTGCAGATTTTCTATCGATTGACAGACAATAAGATGTTTTTCCCGGGATACTGTTTTTGGTTCCCTGGGAGTTTGATTGAGAGTTTCATCGGCCATTGCTCTAGCAAGGGACCTTGAGATTCTCTTGTTTGTATGATCTGGATGAGCCGTATCTGTACCTGTGCGGCAACACTATGCTCAGATCAGTATACAAGAAAAATGTCTTCAGGGGTATTTGGAGACGTACGGACTTCCTTTAGAGATTTAAAATTCAAGATGCACCTCGGACATGAAGTCTGGAGGGTAGTCTTAGATTTGTAAATTCTCGGGAGGTTTCGAAATGATAAGTCCGTAATTTATCTTCAACTGATACCCCTAGAGACGCTGACGGTTTATTATATCTAACAGATACGTGCGTAAAGAGAAAGTCTTTGGGATGATTGGAGACGTATGAACTTCCTTTTAAATTTAAAATTCGAGATGCACCTCGGACATGGAGTTTGGAGGATGTTCTCGGATTTGTAAACTTATGAGGAGATTTTGTTGAGAAATGACAAGTCCATAGCCTATCTCGACCAATATCCCTAAAGACGCTAATGCATTTTGAAAACTTTGGGACCTTAACAGATATGAATATAAGGATTCCCCTTGGAATGTAAATGTTTCCCTAAAACAGTAAATAGTGTTTTTGGCTGACTCTTTTTCTTGGCAATCTATATGCTGTATGAAGCTATGTTTGGCTGATAGGTTTATTGGCTCCCAAATATTCAGACCTCCGGCCCCGTTAGGGAACCATCGTAGAGTCGGTGATTTGGTTGGGGTACCTCATTTCCTGCTACGGACTTTTGAGGGTCGCGTCAGCTTACTGTCCGCCCCCAATAGGTTAACAAGGACAGATTCTAGTTTGGGCAGTCATGACCTCCACCCAAAACAGGTAATGATGCAAATGATGTATGTAAAATGTACATATGCAATGTAAGTAAATTTTTTTTGAAAATGAGGGGAAATCCTTTTTGCAGTTATATCAATGAGTAAGATATAAGCAGTAAATAAAGTTTCAGCGCAACAATTTTTATCAACGCGGAACATGTTTATTTCAGCAACGCGCCCTGTAATTTCCCTGAAAAGAAATCAACATGATGCAGATCAGTAATAATAAGCCGAGAATTTGACTGATTTCGAAATTTCGGAAGAGATTTATTTTTCTAAAAAAGGTTTCGCAAGCCGAAATCCTCGATGTCCCCAACAGAATCGCCAGCTGTCGCGTCGGGAAATTTCACCATCCTTCCGTCGCCTCCCTCTCGTTTGCAGGAGCCGCTTTCCTGGACGGGAGAAGATACATTGTTGGGATTTGTTTTGACAAATAGGGGGTCCGTTTGAAAACCCGTGGTGGCCTGAGTATGCCGATTCGAAATTTACAGAATCGCCACTTAGCATCGAGTTTTGGTGTGCCAAGTCAGATGTCATTTTGTTTTGAACAAGATGTCTTTTATTTATTTGGAAAAGCTGTCTGTGGAACCAGAAATTTGAGAGTTTGGGGATTTAATTACGAATGGGGAAGGTGTTAGGCACCCACTCGCCCTTTCGGTATTTTTCTTTCTCAAAAGTAAATCTCTTTTTCGACGAGAAATCAGTTGTTTTTCTCGGCTAAGAGAAATGAAAAATTATTACTAATTATGTATGAAATGAATTAAATTGAAAGACGTCGGGATATAGTTTTTGTCGGGCGGATTTCGGCCCGGTTAGAATTTAGAACGAATTACGAGCGATTTTTAGCTCGGTTTTGATAAAAAGGTTTTTTTGAGCCGGACAAAACTTCGGCGAAAATGGTTTTCTGCGGTTGAACAGAATTTCAACCGCGTTTCGAAAATGATTTAAAATAGTCTAACAGAACTTTGACGTATTTTTGAAAGTCAAATTTTGAGCCGGACAGAACCTTGGTGAAAAATGATTTTCTGTGGTCGAACATAATTTCGACCGCATTTGAAAAAATGTTTAAAAATAGTCGGACAGAACTTCGACGTATTTTTGAAAGTCAAATTTTGAGCCGGACAGAACTTCGTCGTATTTTGAAAATAAAATTTTGAGCCGGACGGAACTTCGGCTAGAAATGAGTTTCTGCGGCCGAACAGAATTTCGACCGTGTTTGAAAAATAGTCGTATAGGACTTCGACGTATTTTGGAAGCCAAATTTTGAGCCAGACAGAACTTTGGCTAATAAATGATTTTCTGCTATTGAACAGAATTTCGACTAAGAAATGGTTTTTTATTTTAGGCAGTCGGATAGAACTTCGACTGTGCCTTGAAAACGATTTTGGATTTTAGCCGGACAGAAACTTCGTCTAAGAGAATATTTTGAAATAGGCCGGACAACACTTCGACTGTATTTTAGAAAACGTTGATATTTTTTGTTCGGAAATTTCAAAGAATATCAAGTGAATCGGCATGTCTGAGTCACAAGGCATTCCAGTGATCTGAGTCCGACAGCTACTGCAAGCTTTCACTTCGGAGTACGGATCGATGAATTTGGTTTTGTTTTAAAAAGTGTTTTCGTAATTTTTAGTCGGACAGAACTTCGACTGTGAAAATGTTTTATGAAAATTTTGCCGGAATATGTTTTAACCGGGCTTTTGGAAAGATGGTTTATTTTTACCAATCGGACAGAGCTTCGACTGGGTTTTGGAAAATAGAGGAGGGGATTTATTTCCTTAAGTGTGAAAAATCCTCTGAAATGTCGAGTGCTCCGGAAAGATCCGAGTCACAAGGTATTTCTTCAATCCGATTCTGACATTTACTGCAAGCTTTCATTTCAGACAACGGATACCGGATTTTTGTTTTGTTTGAAAGTGTTTTGGGAAAAGCAAAAGTTAATCGCTGTAGAGAGATAGAATATATGTGTGTGTGAACAGATAAGATGTCATATATATAAACCGAGCTGAATATATTCAGAGCTAGACGGCAGTACATATATAACCAGGGTATAAGATATCATATATATAAATCGAGCTGGATATAGTCCGAGCTAGACGGCAAGTATATATATATAACAGTTGATAAGGTATCGTTAATATAAACCGAGTTGGATATAGTCCAAGCTAGACGGCAAGTATTTTCAGGGCGAAGGCATTTTTATGTTCTTCTCGTACGCGATAGCGGAGCCGACAAAGCCAAGCATGTGCCGAATTCTAACGAGGAGAAAGACATAAAATGACGAATTCTTTAGCATATATGGTTTTGAAAGCGTAAAAGACAAGTATATAAAAAAATTTCGGTAAATTGATTAATTGTATCTGTACAAATCGGGGAGACGACTTCTGTAGATAGCTTCTTTAAAACATATTAGAATATAGTATCGGATGCGACCGAGTGACTGATACCGAACTATGGATTAGAAGATTATCAAGAGTCTCCCAAGAGTAGAAGATAAATTAATTTACCAGAATAAAGATAAGCTCGGAATACTTCAAGAACGAGTCTTGTTCTTGGTTGGATTTGGGATTTTTGGAATTTTTGTCGGTGTTTGGGTAGTTTTCGGAAAACTATTGAGACAAAATGCCCAGAGGCTTTGGTAGTTGAGTGTGAAATGGAATTGGAATGGAGTTATTCGGTCTGGATTTTGGTTTTGGAGGTTTTCTATATATATTGATATATGTCGCAACTATAGTTGCGACATATGCGAATTTTCTGCCAATCGCGTGGCTGGCATGCCACGTGTAGGGGAGATCTTTTTGGAAGCCTCCTAAAGCCTTCCAAGCTTATCTTTAAACGAAAATTAATTTAAAAAGAAAAAAATATCTTTAAAATTGAAAAAGTATATCGGAGCTCTGATCTTGGTCCGAAGCCTCTGTTTACACTTGGCCGGCCCCTCGGAGAACTCTAACTTTGACATTTTAAATTTGATATTCTCGATCGTTGAGTCGAATCGTGATTTTAGCAAATATCTCGGGCTTGATTCGGACACTTTCCGGAAAAATCCTGAAATACGGCTCTGACGAGCGGTTGGTGCACCTCTTGGGCTGCTCAGCTTCTCGAAAATCTGTTCTACAGGGAATGTCAGACTTTAAAGATGAGGTCCGTGCAAAATACGTTTGCTGATTTCTGAGGCCGGTTGACCGCTGCAGGGAAATCTGAAAGAATTGACGTTTATCCTCAACTGAATTCTGGTTTTGGATCGGATGGATTCAGTATTCATACCAGCTTCTTGGTAATGTGTTTGTCTTCGATTTCTCCTCAGAAGAAAAATTTCGGACGTTCGTGCAGGATTCTTCTTGTGCCGGTCTGTTTGGCCTGTTCGGATGTGGTTTCTGTGCCGTCCGTTTGAAATTTGTCTCGATTGGTACATCGGAATAGAATTCTGAGATAGATAAATGTTCCTTAACACTTTACAGTTGCGGGTTAATCGTTTCGTAATTCTTGACTGACGTCGGTGCTATTCGCGAGAAGTCCGAATATTCCGGATGTGCATATTGATCCCTGTGAAAACCGTTTTTCTGATTTCTGAACTTGTGGGGGCTGAGGCAAAATTTGGGTGTCAACAGGGTTCATTTCAGGCTTCTCGTACTGGAGGGGTTTTGACTCCCGCCAGACCCACTCAGCAGTTCCAACAAAGAGGTAGATACCAGCAGGGTACGATGACCCACGGTAGAGCATTTGCTATTCCTGCAGTTTCTACACCATCTTCCTCTCACCAGCAGCCAGAGTCATCCGTGGTTCGGGGTATGTTTCTTGTGTATAATTCTTGGGCTAGTGTCCTTTTTGACTCAGGTGCATCGCACTCTTTTCTTGCTGCATCTTTTGTACGTGCATTGGAGCTTGATATCGATGTTTTTGACCCGCCATTGTTTGTTGATACTCCCGTTGGAGGTCGTGTCCATTTGGATAGAATTTGCAGAGACTGCGAGTTGACATTAGAGGACCACCGCTTCACATTCGACTTTATTGTTTTGGGCATGTTAGGTTTCGATCTTATTCTGGGGGTGGATTGGTTGTCTACCTTCGATGCCAACATCAACTGTCACCGACGCCGAGTGTGGGTCTTCTCTCCCGATGGAGTCTACTTCTACGTATATAGTGATAGGAAGGAGTCTGTTGATACTTGCTTTTATGATCCTAGGGAGCGCGATTCGATTAGCTGTATGCTTGCCAGCCTTAGTCTTGATGATGATTCTTCTCGGCATGGGGAGTTACCGTTAGTTGTTTGCGAGTTCCCGGATGTCTTTC
>NMUG010012270.1:0-10408 GCA_002855965.1 Monotropa hypopitys
CCGGGTTGAGTCGTACGGACGGGGTATTATAGTGAATTTCCCATGACAGAGACAGGAGGGGAACCCTCCGGATGAACCGGTCCATTCGGTAAGGAATTGGGGACGGCGCCTATGGCAGCCGAAGGGTACATTTTGAAGGGCATGTGTCGGTCGAAGCGCAGACCCTTCGGTGTGTTGGAGGTCGGCCAGGCCGACTCGCTGGTGTTTGGTTTATGTGGTCTTACTTCTTCCAAGGGCGTGGGTCCGGTCACCACAGTATCCTTTCCTTTAGCATCTTCGATGCATTCTTTAGTAGTCTTCGTGCTGTTGTGGTCTCCTCTAGGATTGCTAGAGTCGAGTAGGTACCTGTAATAGGTTGAAACCCTTTGGAAAACCTTGAGGTGATTGTAGTGGTCTCTTTTACCTTGTCACTATATAGGTAAGCATCTCGGCCTTATGATGGCATAATAAAATTATCTTGGGAAGTTTTGACAACTAGTCGGCATTTCTTAGCACCTCGTTGAGCCCCTTGAGAGTAGGTAGCATGATCATTGTGATTTCATGAGGCAAGTTTCGGGAAATTTTGGTAAGATCAGTCGTATTCCTCATAGAAATTCATGTTGGTTCCCTTATTTTAGCGAGACCTTTAAGGCATAGTCGTGATTTTCTAGTTTTCCTCTTTTAAGGAGGTTGAGTTGCCTACGTGTGCCTGTGAAGTGAGATGTCCCAACGTCTTTGTTCGTTAGCACGTGAGTGTAAGTACGACGGTAGCGCATCCTTTTTGCCTGGATGCGGTTTCGCGATGATTGGTAGCCGGTAAAATCGTTCGAGATTTGATGAAGGCGTTCGCAGATTGAAGATTTGGAGTTGTCGTTTTCGTGGCAACCAGATGCTTATTGGAAACTACCCGTTCTATTCGTGCCCATTTGAACTTCATCGTGACTTGAGTTGGTCGCTAGTCCTGTACTAGTCTCTCAGAAAGATTTCTTCGCTCGGCTTTACTCCGCCCGATGGCATGCGACGTGCAGTTACAGCAAATCTCGGAGGTGATCCTCTCGTGTCCTGTTGGTTGGGTCTTGATTCTGTATTACAATGATTCCTTGGCTGTGTCCAACTTACTCTTGTGCGGTGATGCTCCGTCAGCGCGGCCTTGTCTAGGTCGGCCTGTTGATTCTCTACTTCGTGTGATTAAGATCCCTTGTTTCTTCGGACCTATTCTTGTGCGTATTAGTGCCGACAGTACGGCAAGTTTGTGCCCAGCGCAGCAATGGACGACCTTACCCCGCGCCTACGTTCTGCCATGTCTTATTCCAATTGATGACGCTTTGACTCGGTAATACCCCAGTGCGGTTATGTTCTCATTTAGCTGGCTCTGATCCGGCCATGTGTTTGTGCGACCGTGTTTCCTTTGACTTTCCCTTGCGCGGAAATAGATGCCATTCGGTTGGTGCACTTTTCCTGTTCGGTTTGGTTCATCGTGAACTCTTCTTGGCAACGTCTTACGCGGCTATCGCCCTATCTTGTTCTGTTCAGCCGTATCCGACTCGGTGGTGACTTTAGTATCCACACCCGATCGGGAGTTGTCCCTTTCCTCTTTTGAATGGCACTTGGCTTAATTGATGCTGACAATCTTTCGTTGTGGTCTTCGTACTTCGCTGAGTGACATGTTCGGACCTTGGTCTCTTGCATGATTGATTTGTGAAATCCTCGTGGAATAATAGTCTTTCTGAGACTTAACCGCCGATTGTGTTATACTCATGTGGCTTCTCCTTCGAGTACTCTGTCGTCAGTGAACTGTGGCGCGTGGACTTCAAGGTATACTATGGATCAATTGCGATACCGTCTTCGGTCGATATCAGAGTTGCGCAGCGGTAACAAAGAAATTCGAGTTGGCAAATGTTTGTTTGTAGACTTCGGTTCGAGAGAAGAACCAATCTTGGCGATGCACCGGTTGGCAACCACCCTTTCGTTTCAGCGGTTTGTTTGGCGGTGCAGCTACTTTCGTGCAAATATTGCTTACCTTCTTTGAAATTATGTTGGGTGAAAACCCTATGTTGGATTTGCGGTCTCTCGGTGGATTTCTTGACCGAGCGTCAAAGTTTTTTATGTTATTCCGGTTGCTAACAATAAACGACATTGATCTTGCCTCCACTTGTTCAGTTGGGTGTGCTCTTGAAATTTCTATCAATCTCGCGAATCGTTTTGGAACCCGTGACGTGGGTAGACCGTTGTGGATTGGGAGCGAGTGGTTGAGTCGTCTATTCGTGCACCTTCTGTGTAGAATTGACTGCGTGTGTTATTCCTTTGATCGTGCGACTATGGATGACCCAAGGAGGTTGAGTGGAGTACGTGTCCGGCCGACACATCTCTAATTCAAACCCTTGTGTCACTTGATGTCGCATTGGGTGTGTGTGTGTGGGGACGTATATGTCCACCTATATCTATATGTGTATAGTGTGTGGGGTGTCCGTGGGAATTAGCGGTGCGAAAATTGTATAAAAACACATGTATGATAATGGTGAAACAATAATAATAATGAATACCGCAGATTGTATCCCCGCTTGTTCTTGCTCCTTGTATGCGTTGCTGCTTTCGGCCAATGACCTCCTATTTCTGAGCTCGTTTGGAGCAACTATCGCTTGTTGTATCGTTGGTGATCTTGATTGTTGTGTCAACATGGGAGTTGCCCCTTGTCCTTTGTGCGACACTCAATTGGATTCTGAATCTGGCATATGTACTTGGTTGATCGTTCGTTCTTAAGGAGAACTCGTGGCTTGTGGTCTCGTTACTTGGTGATTGTTCTTGTAAGAGTCTCGCTCGTTGGTTGACTCTCTTATCATTGCACCTACGTCCTTTCAGTGTTTGTCTCTTGAAACGATTTTTGGCTTGCCGTTGCCCTCTTTCTTGTTGGTAGTTTTCTTGGAAACACTTTTGGGTCGTTTGATTGATTGTCTATTAATTCTTTGGGAAATATTGTCATCCTTGTTGTTGTCCTATGGATAGGGGTTGTCTCTTCTTGCGAAAGATCGTTCGCTTGTGGTTGTTTTACAAATTGTCGGTCAAATTCCTTTTGAGAAGTATGACTCCCTTCATTGTTGCATCATTGTTAAATTGACGACTGTATCGGTATCCCTTGTACCGTGGAGTATCCCCTTCGATCTTGTCGCGTGGTTCATGGTTTGGACATGAACTGTGTCCTTCGGCATTTCGATGCACTTCCATCCTTAGGAAAATTCGGGGACGAAATTCTTTTAAGTAGGTTGAGATGTCACGACTTGAATTTCCACTCCTTTTAAAATTCGGTTTCTGAGAAATTAAAATATAATTCGCTGAATTTTGGAGTATTCGAGATCTTAGAATGGTTGGGTGGACCTCGAGAAGGAGTCCATTGTAGGTTGATCATCCCCAACACAAATTCCATCCTTGTTAGGATCATTGAAACTTGATCATCCTTGGTTTCGTTCATCGTTTGTTGATCGTTTGATGCGTTCGTGATCTCGAAGAAGGCTAATAGATAGCCTTGAAACGTCTTCTCGGTGCTTAGAATACTCGAGAGGTGTCCTTGGAGTAGTTAGAATCCCCGGTAGTGGATGGCGTTGTCCTAGGTTATTCCGGCAATGTGCCGAGGGTCTTCTAGGCCTATTTGAACTCCAAAATATTTTCTAAATTCGAAAGTGTTCTTCACCAATGTCGTAGAGAATCTAATTGCGAATCCAACACAACTTGAATCGTCTCAATCGGAGTTCGGACGAAGAAATTATGATCGAAATACTCTCGAAAGTCCATACTTGGAAATTCTGGAAATTTCCTCTGAGGGACCGGTCTCCCAAAAATCAAGAGACCGGTCTCTATCAGAGTAGAGAGATTCCAGAGATGAAGGGACCAGTCTCCCAAAAATCGAGACACCGCTCTCTCTTCTAGCAGAATGGTCCCGACTGTAAAGGGACCGGTGTCCCAAAAATCAGAAGACTGGTACCCCTGTGTAAATTTTCGGACAACTTGTTTTAATGAAGGGCAAACTTGGTATTTCATGTGGGGGTCCTATATAAGTCTTGGGGCCCGAAATTTGGGTCTTCTTCTTCCCCATTCCAACCCTAAAACACACACACACTCTCTCTACCTCCATTAATGGAGCTTCTCCCTCCCTCCTCCATATCTCCACCTTCCAAGGCTCGGTTGGAAATTTGCAAAGAACAAACCTTGTTCTACTCCTCAAGAGCTCTCCGGTGAGCACCTTATTTTCTTCATTTCTCCAAAATCCGAAATTTGGAGCTTGATGAAGATGCTTGGATCGAGAAAGAGTTAGGAGGAACGTTACTCCCCTTGGCGAGGGCTTTCCGGCAACCCACTTGGTGAGCTCATCCGGCGAAAATTTGTGCTCCGGTGACATTCCGGCGAAGAGAGATGGAGATGCGGCCTTCATGAACGTGGAATAGGATGAGGCAATCTACGCGGTGGCGGGTTTGGTTTGCGGCGACATTTTCCGGCGACTTTCCGGTGACTACTCCGGCGATTGCTCCGGTGAGTAAATTCTTGACCTCTATTGAATGTGTACGTGTGTGCATAGAATTCGTATATTTGTGCCCCAAACTCCCTTAGTATTATGATCGTGTAGCATTTGGGACTAGGATGAAGTCCGTCGGAAAAATCACGAGAACTCGGGTTATTAGGCGTCGATAGTAAATAAGTATTGTTACGAATGTCGATTGGTGGTTACATAATTTGTTGGTCACCCACAAACTTACAGACGCCACATGTTCGATAAAAGTCTCTAGCGAGTCTTGAATGATTCTAGTGAGGGAGAATGGTCGTGGGCTAGCCGTGAGGCAAATTTGAGTATACGATTGGTAGAGAGGTTATGTGGAACTTTGTGAAATAAATGGGATGTTTTACCTTGGTGTGGTCGTAAATTGTCATTGCGGTGGTTATACGGTTTGTGTGACTTTCCTTGGTAAGGGTGTAGTAACCTTCGGGAACTTGACCTAGCCTTGGGCTTATTCTATCAGGATGATTGAAATGACATTGGATTCACCCCAAGCTTGAAATGAATGAGATGAACGCAATATACAACCAATACAGGGATGGATCCCATGAGGACCACCTTCGGATAACCATGAATCATCAATGTAAGCTTAACTAAATGGAACACCAAGAATGATACAAATGATAAAATGTTACGGCAGGCATATGAGGATCCATCTCGGGTGTGGGAGGTCTTTGCCCCAACCCATTGCTTACTTGATTTGAAAATGAACGGGACTGGGAGGTTACATGCCCCAGGGTCCGGGTTGAGATGGAGTCCATCCGGGTTAGGAGGGTTTGCCCTATCCCGCGTTATGCATATCATTGGGGGTTGATATTGGATATTTGATACAGGGTCCCTTGGCTTGTGGAACCTGGGATGGTCGCTCCATCCACGACATTGTGCACAATGGGGGCAACGTGAGCCCTCCCAACGTTACTTGGGAATGACCAGATAGGATTTGGTTAGTGGGTAGACGTGCCGCTAATCAATCCTTACCCCATCTACACATTAAACATTGAATACTCGCTCGAGAGTGGAACGCCTCATTCAGGGGGCTTATAACATAATGAAAACAAAATGGAATACTTTATTCAAGGGTTCAACAACATCAAAGGAATTAAATGACAGAACGCGTTCGTGGATTTGAGAAAAATACTATGCGGATTAGACGCCTCGTCTAGAAGTCTTGGGATCTAAATGAATGACGTGAAATGCATTGTCTAGGATTTCCTCTATGCAGTACATTACTTGGAGCGAAAGACATACAAAGTCAATAATTGGTCAATGATAGGAAATGACACTTGAATAAATGGTTAGTGGACTCTTGCTTAGCTAACCCTTGGGTACGTACACCCTTACACATCTATCTATCTATCTATCTATCTATATATATATATCACACGTTTGCGAACTCTCGTCTAGTGGTCCCTTGGGTACTTTAGCTATTTTAGATCGTGGACCTCTTCCTGTTAGTAGAGAGTGGGTTGTGACGACTTGAGATTGAGCTGGATTAGTCATTAGGCTTGGCACCTCTACTTCCCTTACACTTGAGGAGGTTAGTTGACGGACCTATAGCTAGGTCACCCTTACTACTTGCGTCGTCTTCTCTCTACTGCTTTACCACTTGTGTTTCTCCTTACAGCTTTTCTACTGTTGTTGCCATTACTGTTGCCCTTGCTCTTTACAGTTTTACTACTTGTGCTGACCCCTCCTAGGCATGCACCGCCCGTGCATGTTTGGTAGTGGTCAGGAGTTTATCTACTGAGCTGTGGTTGCTCAGACCTTCGTGGTCCCCCCTACAGGTTGTTGCAGGGACTTGTGGAGATTGTTAAGCTTGGAGCTTAGTCAGCTATCGGGTTTTCAGAAATCGTTATAGCAGGTTTCTCTTAGCTCTTTTGTTGGCTCCCGAGGGTGGGATGTACCCTCACTTTTCTTTTCTGTTCAACACTTCAGTTGTAGCCGTTTGGCATTTCTTCTAGTTTCCGCTTTTCTATTCATATTGTATAATGAATGTAATGAGAATTTGAAAGAAGTACATGAATACTACAAGTGTTGATTCCCCCTGCTTTGGTTTAAATTGTTTTAAAAAAATAGTTTGAAAATCCGGGGCGTGACAATAAGAAAGTAAAATCTAAAGTGATATAAAATGAATCATTTATTAATGTAAAATAATATAATTATGTTAGGTATAAAAATATAATTAAGAAGAAAAGTAAAATATAATTAGGAATGATAATAAAGTATAATTAATTATATATATATATTTTAATTTTTTTTTCAAGAAAACATTTGTAGCTTATTATATACTAGGACATATCGGTGCCTAAAGTCATGGTCTGGACGAGGCAGCCCGAAATTATGTGTTTCGATTGGATTTTTATTGATGTTTAAGGGGTATTTAAGGGGGACTTAAGCCTAGGGTTAGGGACTTTGATTTCTGATTGTTTTCTATCATATTTGGAGTGAAAGAACCCTAGAGAAGGAGGTAAGGGAGCCACCACATCAAGCTTTCATCCATGGAGGCTTCATCTTCTTCCTCCTCTCTAATCTCTCTCTAATTACTTTTGGGAGGCAAGGAGTAACCCTAGCCGCCACCCTTCTCCTTCTTCTTCTCCATTCTTCCCCAATGGCTGCCAACACCATGGAAGCGTGTATCAAGGTTCCGATGTCCGGCTAGACCTCCTACGTCGGGTAAAGACGGTACTCTAACTATGTAATCGTGGCATATTGTAAGACTCTTCTTGTTATTTTAATGATTGTATGATTTTATAGATCTTGCTTATGAGATTTTTCAATTATTTCATACCATGCAATAGTTTTACTTCGTGCGTTTGTGGGAATGTGATATTGTTTACTCATTTGACGTTTCGTTCCCCAGAGACAGATCGTGCTACGAGATACCCTATGTCATTTGACATACGTAGGATTCCTTTGACGATGACCGATAGGAGATGACAATCCTTAGGTTATCACCATATTCGAATACACGTGTAGATTTTGCATACCTAAATTGCATGCTGGGAGTAAATTCGTAACCTCGGCTCTTTCCCTTAGTAATTTACAAATCAATCTCAATTTAATTTGAATTTAATTTTCTTAGCTTTGTTAAACAAACAATCAACCAATCGATTTATCTCTCTCTTGAATCAACTTAGAAAGCTTTTACAAACATTTTGAGTTACACACTTTGTCCATGCAGATCGATACCCGTACTTCCTGCTAATCTCTGAGTAGTTTTAAATACATGATTTTATAAATTTAATTTTGACCGAAAACGACCCGGTCATCGTCGTGACAGTCATGCAGGGCCAATCTAATTCATAATGCAAATAGCTGTTGGACAAGTGACCAGCTATATTAATCGAGATCTAGTACTTGTCGTTCTGGATGACTAGTCCCTACAGTGACTGGACATCATGCTGTGACCTAATCCGTAGTACAGATTACTAATGACGTGAAACATTTGTAATTTATTATATACTAGAACATGTCGATGCCTAAAGGCATAGAGCCATCAAAGATTTTGGTATTATAAAAAGTTTTTAGAAAAAAAGTAATGTATAATCAAAAAATAATGAAATGCATGTTTACATCTCCAAAACTCGGCTGGTTTACATTCCAACTCTTAACTAAAGCATTTCTTATGGAAAAAATAAAGCAAATTACAAAAAAAATGGGTTCCTCCTCGGATCATGGGAATGGGTAGGAAAAAGAGAATAACGAAAGAAACAACAACGCTCAACTTGTGTTAACAAAATCGGCACAAATTGGAGGTTTATTCAACACACACCACACCCCTTGGATCGTGCTAAGAAATCGGTGCCAAAGTTATTTTAATCATATCATGGATTTGATTTTCATAACAGAAAAGAGAGGAAGTGTAGGGTTAAAAAATGAATAATAATTCGAATGTGATTGCTTGCTTAAAAGCTGTTTTTTTTTCAGTTACAAGTTAGTTGCATTCATTTGATATATATATATCTTGTTCTTGGGATCCTTGGATGGATCCTAGTCCTATTTTCTTTCTTCCCATGCTTTATGACCCAGATTTTGATTATGTTTTGTTTCTTTCTTTCTTCTTATACTTTTTGTCCCTTTGAATTCAAACATGAAACTACTATTTGAGATCTGTGTTGGTTTGTTTTCTACAGTTATGACATTTTTGATAAATAAAAATCAAGTATTTTCTGTTCTTCCATAACTTTTAAGAATTTTGGTTCTTGTGCTAGAGTAATTCTGAAATTTTCTGAGTTACAAGGACTAATTTGAATTTTCTGAACATATGCATGTAGCGCGGTACGTTGCAAATCCAAATTAGTATGGTTAGCCAAGTGTCAAATGTGATCATGCTGACAAACTAGCAGTTAGGCATTATGTTATTCAGTACAACAGAGTAGGAAATGACGTATACAAGTGTTAGCTGACAATTAATGCATGTGTCTCAGTCATTTATGTCAAAAAAATAAATTTTAGGTTTTTAATAATACATGAAATGTTCTAATATTCTACCATGACAAAGAGTCTGTCTAAACAAAAAACGTGAAAGAAAAAAAGACGAGTGAGATAGAACTCTAAAATCATTATGATGAGAAATTTTGATCCAATCCTAATTATTGATGAGAAATTGGAAATTTGGAAGGATTCTATGACGAGTGATTCTTCCCTATAAATACAGGTAGGTCTTACCATTTAGCCCACAGACTCGAAGCCAGGGATGAACTTGTCCGATCCGCTATGCCAAGGCCCGACCCGAGCTCATATAGTGGGCGGGCTTGGGCAGACCCGAATGAAATATGGGCGTGCTTGGGCTTCACCTAAAAGTCTGACCTCGACCCGAGAACCCATATGTAAATTTTTCTAAATATTTTAAAATAGTTTTAAATGTCTTCAAATTATTTATATATTCTGTTACTCTTTTTAAGATTTCTAATTCTGAATAAAAACATATTGCAATATTTTTGGTGAAAAACTATTTTTCTTGTTAATCTATCCATAACAATCATGATTTAGAATTGTTTTTTATTGTTTAAAACTAATTTTTACACAAACTAATTTTTACAATTTAAAATTGTTTTTTAAAATGTTACAATCTTTGTTTATATAAACTATGTAAAACTGGTTTTACAAAATTGTTACAAAATTACAAATTTTGTAATAATTTTTACAAAATTGTTACAAAACGCCAGCCCGTCCACGAGCCCGCATATACCAAGCCCATGGGTCAGACTCGGGATTAATGTATTTCTTAGGATCGGGCCAACCCGTCCCGTTTAGGAAAAAAGCCCGTCGGGCAAAGCCCGTGGGCGAGCCTAGACTGTTTTTTTGCGGACTAGGCTGATCTGGTCCGACCCGATGCTGAGGCCTAAATACAGACTAAACCTTCGAATAAAGGTACACATAGATTTTTGGCTTCCGTATTTCCTACACTTGTTCTTTGCTTAGTGTTTTTTCTTGATTAAGTTGATCATCGAACTATTTTAATCATCAATGAGCCTTCTGACCACAGTGGTGAGAGTTTCTTTAACCTTTTTTGTGAGCACAGAAATAGAAATTAGTGGAAAAGAAATACCAGATAACCAGTTTAATCCAGAAAAGTAGTACTCTTGCAAAAATATTCTTGATCCCAATTTTTATCCTCACACAATTAGCATCATATGTGGGAAAAATTACCCACGATCCAAAAAGAAAACTGCTTATCATCCGACTTTGCCATTGAAGAATAACTATTTCTAAGCATAATAATAAATATTTATTTATTACTATTTATTTTTTTCGATGGTAGTAATTTATCCGGTAAGTCCTGTTTTAATACATAGAGAAGTTTTGTATGATAATGTTTTCTTAAGTTTAACCAATTTAAAGATTAAAGTAGAATTTGAACTTTAATTTTTACTTTAACTAACT
>NMUG010012271.1:0-10407 GCA_002855965.1 Monotropa hypopitys
ATTTTTACCCAAAACCCGACCCGTATTTGATGACCCAGATCCGATCCGATCCAGTTCCGAATCGCAAATGAATTGTGTGATTCGGGCGATTCAGATGCGATTCCTACGATTCACTTCCTGATTCATGCAAAGTTGCAATTCACACCTGTTCGTATCGCTCGACCACTCAATCGAACCGAATCGCACGATTCGAATCGTGAATCGTACGATTATGATAACTATGATCTCAGTAAAATAATATACACAACTGGTGGAGACATATTTAGACGTTATTTGTCATTCAGAAGGGAAGTAATCTACAACCAATATACGATAAACTAGATCAAATTTGAGGCTCTATTTGAGTTCTGCTTAAAAAAGTTGAAACAATTTTACGTCTAGTAAAATTCATATAAGGGAAAATGAGAATGCTTCCTCACCGTTACTAACTCAATGGGATATTTCTGCACTCCACGTGATTTTTCTTTTACATTCACCGCATGCTTTGGGTTACTTTTTCCTTTAACTTGCATTTTTTGAAAAGTAGTATGCCAGCATTTCTCTTCCCTGCCAAGATATTTATGATCATGTAACCACCGCCCTTCTGGGTTGTTCTGTGCCCCTTCAAGGGCAAATAACCAATCTTTCAATTCTATGGTTAAGTCCACATCATCAGGCGTACCCAAATGCAAGAAACCACTGTCATTACCATCTTCTGAAATACCATCTGAGATGAAAAGGAAAGTTGGGGGCAAGGGAGGGCTACACAATAAGGATACCATAGCAAGACAAAATTCAAAATGTGATAAGAATCACATGTCAGACGAAAAAATGAATTGGACTTTTATTTTCTAAAACAAACTTACTGTTCATATTCTCTTGGAGATCATCTGGAATCAGGGGTGATGCTTTGAAAAGTTTCGATAAAGGCCCTGCAGATAAGTTCTCTAAACCTCTAGAGAGACCTTCCCCAGGACCACCATCAGGTCCAAGTATACCAAATCGATGCAACAGGGCTTCAGCATAGTTCATTCCTCCCCCAAGTCTAACACCAGCAATACAAGATGATAGGGTCAAACTATGACACTCCAAATCCCGTGTGCTGTATGGGATCACATGCACAATCTTTATGTCCAGAAATGGAACTGATGGAGTGTTACCATTTGATCGAAGTTTCAGTCTCTTTTGCACCCAGAAGACAGTTCTCAGTTGAGGGCCTCCATTTCCAACCATCAGATGACCATTTCCAAGAAAAGTTAAAGGAACACCATCCTCATGGGACAAATCTCCCCCAGTATCTGCACAATCCACCTCAACACTCTCCCAACATAAACTAGATGAAATAGCTATTGCACCACCAAGGGTTCTATGAGTAAGCTTAACAGATAGATCATCTCCAAGAAACTGAACCAGCGGCACTCCCTGGATATCTGCAGTGAAAGATTCCAGAAATCTAAACTGGAGGACCTTCACTGCCAAGCTGACAGCAGAATCACTAGGAACCTTTTCAATTATGCTTCCGCATATAGCTTCATTTCTAAATCTATTCATTTGGCTACCTTTTCTAATTTTGTCTACCTTTTCACTTACACTACCAAAGTAGGCATAGAGATCCAGGACAAAAAATAACTGCTCAACTGAAGTGTTCGAAAAATACTGTTCACAAGCAACCCCAACTCTGACAAGCCCTCCTGGAGGAGGAACATTCACTAATGGGCTGCCATCTGCAGTAGCCATAGCCACCTCAACACAAGCATCTTTCAGCTCAACACATCTCCACATTCCTGAAGATGAGTTAAGAGAAGTCTGAAGTCCAGTTGAGTCATTACATGTTTCTAAAGACAAACTAAGTAGACAGGCTCCAGTAGTCCATTTCTTCTGGCTAGCATCAACGGGCTGATCTTCCCAGAGACAAAAGCAGGCAGGGTCCTTCTCCAGGTTCAGTAGCTCGAGTGTTAAGGAAGGTGACTCTAAGAAGAACAAATTCTCAATATGAAGCCTTGCTCCAACAAAAGAGCTATGAAAATTAGTTTTTTTGTTGGCAGCAGAATAGATAGGGTTTTCCATGTTTACAGGAACAGTGATGTCCAAGCCTTTGAGATTGAATTTGGTGGAGTTAACAGAGAAATCTGCTAAAACAGCACCATGATTGGCCATAATTCCATCAACTAATAATGAAACAATCTTCAGACAGGATTCCTCCTGAAGGTGAATCTGAACATAGGTATGAAAATGATGTTCAAAACTAACGCTATTAGACCAAGTGAGTGTTAAGAGGTCTGTAGCTGAAATAACACTTGCATACCATAAGAGGTTGACAATCAACAACGGTTTGTGAAGCAAAAGATGGCGGAGCTGGGGAGGGCTGGACCTGAATCGCATGAAGGCATATTAGAGGAACACCTTCATTTAATTGCCATGGCTGGTCTCCCAGGGGATATATGGGAGGACAAAAGCTCTTACCTGTTTAACCAACCGAAGAAAGAAAAACTTTACAGACAGAATCAAGTTCTACAAGATTGATACTCAAATAGTTGCATCTAACTACTTCCAGAACAAAGCAAGTATCAAATAATACCAAACTCTGGAGTATGCACAAAACTTTCTGCCGCAGTCTGCATCGATGGTTGCACTAAGGTGGATGGAGGGCGTGAAAAGGTATCCCTGCATTTTAAGCATCCAGTTATAGGTTAAGCATCAGTTTTATAATGGCCTACCTCAAAACCAACCACATGAAGTGTAATACTCATTCCATTTAATTTCCATTAATTAAATTCATTAAAGGTGCATGCGTAATTCTTTTAATAAAAGTAACATGGTTAAAGGTGAAGGTGTACGTGTGTTAAGGTGAAAGGTGAAAAAAATACAAATCATATGTTGATTTTTAACGAGAAGTATTGTGTGATGCATTGCATGGTGTTACCACAATTAGATTTCATTCATATGATCGAGGTTTAAAGTGGTATCTCGAGTCCTTAGATGTTATGTCGAATAATAAAAAATTTTGAGGTTATTATTGGTGTTAAAAGACTTGGGTGATTGGGGATTTGTTTCGAGAGTCTTATGGTAGGCTCGGGAAAGTTGTGGATTGATGCCGAGGTGTCTTTCGATGACCGAGGTTAAGTTTAGATTGAAGGAAAATGTTGTAAGGACTCATTTTTGGTTTGGTGTTGGGTTCAAAAGCATCTAGAGCGGGTTCAGAGTGCCCTGGGGGCGCAAGGCGCTCAAAAGAGCACCAGATCAAAATGTGGTGCGGTTTTGGCATGCCCTAAGCGTAGCGGGCGCTCAGGAGGCATGCACCAGGTGCGCGCACTCGGGGGTGCGCTGTGATGTTCGGATTGCGTTTGCATATCATAGTTTTTCTTGACTTTTCAAAAGGAAATCGCATGTTAATCAATTTAACGAAGATGTGTGAGTGAGGGTGTGTTCGATTCATCATGTATTCGACGGATGTGTGTGTGTGTGTGTGTGTGATTATGGCATCGTAGTCTCGAGCATGTTTAAGAGTAAGGTTATTGTTAATCAATTTATTTGCTATATGTTGTTTATTGTACAATTAGTGAATGTTTAAGTTGGTACAGGTGGGTCGATTGAGACTTTCAAAGTTATGAGGAGATGGCATCGGCACGTTTACGTGATATTTGATGAGTGGTAAATATGAAGTTTGTGTTATATATATGCGAACGTAGGTATTTCGTTTCAAATGAATAATTTTTCAATAATGGTGCAAGTATGATTAAAGATGAAAATCGCATGAACAAAGGTGTGTGTGTGTATGTCCATGATCAATAAAGATGGTAATTGATGGTTTATAGTCTATTTATTAAAATGGTGTAAAGAGAAGATGTCGATGTAAATCAAATCATAACATGTGTGTGGTGTGTGTGTGGTGCATGGGTTAGTAATGTGTGTGGAAGTGTGAAAGTTTTAAATGGTGATAAAGATGAATTGATATATTCATAGAGCTCGGCATTTATGCCAAACTATAGAGCTAGGCATATATGTCATTATATCTAGAGCTAGGTAATTATGTCAAACTACAGAGTTGGGCATTTATGCCATTATATCTAGAGCAGGGAAATTATGCCAAACTATAGAGATAGGCAATTATGCCATTATATCTAGAGTTGGGCAATTATGCCAAACTATAGAGATGGACAATTATGCCATTATATCTAGAGCTGGGCAATAACCAATGTAAAGTTATGTGTGTGTGTGTAAAGCTATAAAGGTGTAAAGATGCGTGTGTATAAAGCTGTAAGAATGTAAAGTTGAAAAGAGGTAAAGGTGTGTGTAAAGCTGCAAAAGTGTAAGATGTGTATGTGTTAAGTTGTAAAGTTATAAAGCTGAAAATGTATAAAGCTATATAAAGGCGTAAAGATATAAAGGTGTATGTGTGTGTGGTTAAATCTGTAAACATGTAAATGTGTAAAGGTGTGTTAAGTTAAAAAGTTGTAAATATGTAAAAGTGTATGTTGTTTTGTAAAGGTGTAAGGGTGTATGTGTGTGTTAAGTCGAAAAGGTGTGTGTGTGTGTGTTTAAGTTCTAAAGGTGCGAATGTGTAATTGTGTAAAGGCATTAAATGGGTAAAGGTGTAAAAGTGTATGTGTCTTGAGCCGGAAAGGTGTAAAAAGAGATGTGTAGTGTGCGTTATGCATGGTGTGTGTTGAAATCAAAACGGTGTTGAATCTGTACTATGGCATTGGTACAATGATACATGTTAAAAATTGTGAAGCTGAAGTAAGGTGCTTACTTCAGATTATATTTTTGTTGACGTTGTCTTTGTTAGCCATGTGTATAACGTTTATATCTAACAAATTCTTGAATTTTCTTGTTGTGTTGTTTTTCTTTTATTACTTAGAAATCTAGATTAAGGAGGCTTGAGGTTTGGGTCCACAACAGTTTACTTAGAGTATATGATCATGTTCAGTTGGAGTTGGCAGTGATGATGGCAGGTGTATGGATGACTAGTCATTTTTAGTCCTTATGGATTTTAGTTGTTTATTGTGAGCACATTCTTATGTCTTGTGAGGAGTTTTTAAAGGAATTGTTTATTGGAGTTTTTAGTCTTACGATGTCGTTTTGTGTTAAAGTTTGGAGTTTTAAAGTTGTTTTGTTTTAAAGAAGAAAATTTGTGGTGTTTTGATTTAGCTTTTTTTATAGCTTGTGTTATTGAGATTGCGGTGTTAAGTCACGTAAGCCGTACGGTATTATCCTTACCAGGTGACATATCAGGACGGGATGGGACATGAAGTGTGAAAGGTAATCCTATTTGCATACTTCATGGTTGCACAATATACACGGTTGCCTTCAAGAAGCCACCAGTAGAAGAAAACAATTCCAAAAGTTTTTCACCAAAGGTATGTAAAACTGTGACGAATTATAGGTGAAATACAACAATTTTGATGTCTAGACCTAATTGAAAACATACCTATTCCTTTTAATCCGAAACATTCAAACAGAAACTGATGAATTGAAACAAATATACATGAGCTAGAATGGCCTCAGAAGAAGTATAACAACATAAACTATTGATATAAAAAAAACATAATTTACTTACTTTTAACGGTTGAGAATTTATTTATTCGATTATTGAAATCTAAATTCCATTTCTTAAATTTTGGTTGATTAATAATCCCAAAATTTTCTTTGATGGATGAAAGGGTGGAATATTGGAAGTCGTAGAGGATTAAATTCTGAATCCAATGTAATTGGAATAGCGTCAAACAGAGTTCGGACGAAGAATCTATGCCCAAAGGATGACCCCTAAGCCAGTTTCTTCTTGGATTCCCCAATTTCCGGAAGAAGGGACAGACCAAGGCCGGGATTTCCGGAAGAAGAGGAGAGGAGAAGAGGGGATTCCCGGGAGAAGGAAGAAGGAACCCCGGATTACCGAGAGAAGGGGGAAGGGCAGAGCCCCAATTCCCGGTAGAGGAGAAAAAATTGCGGGAGGAGGAGGTCTCCCGGGAGAAGGAATGAGTAAAGCTCCCTTTTACCAGAAGAAGGAAGAGGGAATGCGGGAGAGGGATGCGGGAGAAGGAGAATGTGGAAGAAGGAGAGGAAGGGCAGGGGAACAGAGGCCCGCATTACTAGTAATGCGAGGCCCTAATCCCGATAATGCGGGAGGCTATTGTGGTGCGCAGAGGTCTGGGGAGATCCAGAGCCCCGTATTCCCGGTAATACAAATCCATATTACTGGTAATACAAGGATTAAAAATGTCGATTTGTGCAGTTTTTAATGAGGGGTATCTTGATATTTTAGTTGCAATAAAATACACCTCCTGAGGGAAAAACCCTTATTCTTCAGCACAGAACTCTCTCTCTCTCTCTCTCTCTCTCTCTCTCTCTCTTCTGACTATCATTCCACCTCTCAAATTCTCTCCCTTCTCTCTAAGATCTTGAAGAATCGATGGAGCTTTTGAAGATTTCGTCTTCATTAAGTGCGTAGAGGCTCTCGAGGGCTATCCATTGACGTGTATAGTTCGTGGCACTCTCAAGGCCCCTCACCTAGGATTTGTAAGTGCTTGCTCATTCAAGATAGAGTTTTCTACTCCTTCTGTATCCTTGGTTGATATTCGTTCTTCCTCCTCTCTAAGTTTCACTCGATTGAGGATCTTTTTCGTAGTTGATGTTGTAGGGTCGATTGAGCCATGAATTAGTTGAGGGTTTACGCTCATGTGGGTCTTAATAGACTCTACATCCCTTCAATTTCAAGATCCCATAGTTAATTTGTAAAATAAAACCCCTAATTCTTATAAAACCAAAATTCGGGTCATGAGGAAATTTTGAAATTGAATGGTCAAGTGTTGAAATTGATTATTGCAAATAGGTCTTATGGCCCTATTAATACTTGAATTTGGTAAATTGGAAATTAATTTCGAGAAAATTGTGTTTTAGTCAAAATTTGTGATTAGAAGGTATGGATGCCCTAATTCTTGGATTTTATTTGGAAGTTTGAATCAATTTTTTAATTGGACTAAAACATAATATAGGCGTTGGGTTGGCTATATTATATACGGGAATTTCGCTCTTTGAGTGTTATCACTCACTACATTGTGCAATGGGGGTCGACTGGAGCCCTCCCTAAAATTGGAGAATTCTGAGGATTACGGGTAGTTTAGTTGACGAACATCTACCGCGGTCTAGCCGAAACCTAATTAATCTTGACTAAAATTAATTTTTATATGATTCCCTTGTTTCGTCAAGGTGAGAAGATGTGGAAAACTATTTTATGTCTCCCTTGTTTCGCCAAGGTTGAGATGAGAACTTGAATTATATCATTCTCCTTGATTTCGTCAAGTTAAGCCTTTTGGAAGAAAAATCACTAAGTCGTTGAAGTTGATTTGAAAAGGGAATTGAAAATGATTTTGAAACTATGAAAATGATCCTCATCGCGTGCATATTTATTATTATTTCGCACTTGCATCTTTTGTCCCAATTTGAGAAACATTTGGGTGTAAATTATCTCTACTAGGCAATTGTCTAACCCTCTATTTTTAGGTACCGACTCGGCGGCCTAGCTTTGGAGTTCGGGAGACTTGGGTGTCTTCGGTGGTATCTTTTATTTACTTGTTTCGTACTTCATTTTATCTCATGTACCCGGACTGTATCAATTACTTAGACTTGTAAACTTTAAACAGTTCATTTGCTTGTTTGCATGTGATATCCCATTTCTCCATTTATTTCCGCACTTGATCTAGGGTAGATGTTTCTTTTACTCGTCCTTGTTGTCATCTTTTCACCAAAGGTATGTAAACTATGACGAATTATATGTGAAATACAGCAATTTTGACGTCTAGACCTAATCGAAAACATACCAATTCCATTTAATCCGAAACATTCAAACAGAAACCGATGAATTGAAACAAATATACATGAGCTAGAATGGCCTCATAGAAGAAGTATAACATAAACTATTGATATAAAAAACATAAATTACTTACTAGCAAGAAACATATGCAAAAGAAAGATACAATAAAGTATACCTTAAAAAAAGTCCACCTATCCTCACCTGCGTCAAGTATCTGCCATTTTCTCCATTAGAAACACTTGCCTGCAAAAAAGCATACACAATCTGTGATGGTAAACTGCATCTAGGAAAGAACTAGAAAATGGCAATGCATGAAGTGTAGAGCGAATCTGTGTAATCTATTTTAGGTGTTTTGGAAAGATACCCTAGAAAAGAAAAGCGACTGCATCAAAAGTTCAAGCCGGAATTCTGCAAGTAAAATCAATTAAATGTTAGCAAAAGATTTCAAGAAACCAACTAAATAGCATGCAAAATATTTTTTACAAAAAGAAAGAAAAGTGGAACAACGAGATATTTCAAGGCAAGGAAAAACTAACCAGAATCTTTGATGCAAAAGAAAATATGGTCCACAATAACAGCAACCAGGGAACGTCCTGCTGCTTCTGTAGCACGCTGAAAGGGCTCACACACACATGAGAGAGATAGAGATAGAGAGAGAATCTATCCAGTCCCAGTTAACAATTTAGTGTTTATAGAAGTATAGTGATCCAAAACATAATGACAACGGCAACTCAATACCTGTTGAGCATTTGGATTCAAATCTCCTCTATTTATACAAACATACAATCCCGTAAAGAAACGGAGAAGAGCACGCAATCCTGTTCACATCATGGTGTCTTAAGAGCCCACTATCCATAACAAAACCAATGGGTAACGTAATAGTGCAACCCACTCAACTTGCCTGGTTCACTTAAAGCTGGGCAGACAACTTCTGTAATATGTAGCTGAACCTCAAGCCCCAATGGACTGTTTAGTTCTGTCCTCTGTACCGTGATCTGCTCATATTTAATAAGTTATGAGCGATGCTCCTACCATAAGACTGGTCTCTAGCAAAACACAAAGTTCAATAAGAATCAACTTAAAGTGTCAAATTTGAATTACATAAGCATGTCCTGATATTCCTTCGACAAAGCGCTCCCCACCAAAAAACACTCGCTTTGCCCCATAATCCTCTTTCTTGTTGGATCCGTCATGAGCAGACGCAAAATGGGCGTCAGAGAACATGTCCGGATGAGGCAGGATGTCGATAGACAGGGATTCCCATTCAAGTTTCTGGTTGAAATATAGTTCGAAAAGGCATTACTTACAAAGTTGAAAAGCGGCAATACAAATAAAAACACAATTTAAATATTATGCTATCACCTTGAACACATAAATGAACTTTCCATTACTAGAAAAGTCCCTTGCTTCCTTCAGATTGACGACCTGTTACGGAAGATTGTTTGACTAAGCAAATATTTGGTAAGCAGCTGCCAGCTAGAAATAACTGCACTGCAGCTCTGGAACGTTACCTGCCAACTTTCATTAGTTGTGTAGAGCACAACATTACGGATAGTAAGAGACGCCATAGGTGATGCCCTGATTGATCACAACTTGAGCAAATCACACATACATACAGAACCAGATAGTATAAAGGTACAGTGCTGATAAGAGTAAGGAATGAAATTCACATACTAAGATAATTAGGCCCTACCCCTTTCCAAAATGCACATTCTTGAGGGTAGTGCTTCAGCCTCAAATGAATAAGCATTGCCCAGTTATTGGGCCAAAGGCTGTTTGACAAAAGTTGGATCTTATTGTTCATTGTAAATAGGATGAAATTGCTATTTCACCCAATATATTGACGTGTTTAAGAGTGATGTACAAAGATCATAAATCATGTCAGACTTAAAAAGGTCCTCATAGGACAGCTTAATCTTTTCAAGAGTTGCAGCATTTCTACCCATACAGAAAAACGGCAGTAAGCCCTAATAAATTTGTGATGACAACCAGACAAAATCTAAGACAATTACAACTGCCAATTCATGTCACGGGCCACGAAAGACAAACACATGGATGACTGGTTATCGACATATCAAAATAACTGAGGGTATTGAACATGGAAACTCACCAAGTAGCTCCCCAAGTGGCTCCTCCTTTTTGTCGAGCGCCCCCATGAGTTTCAAGTAGAATATTGACAGTTAGAACTTGTAAAGTCATTCCATCTGCAATCTGACAAAAAAGGTGAAACAGAGAGATACATAAATAAAAAAGGGCCAAAAGAATCTGGAACATAACCATCACTCACAGAAAAAGCGGATTCTAATATATTTGTCTTTGTCATGATAACAGTGAAAAGGCCCAAGTTAATCTGAGTTCTAAGTACAACAGGATGGTAACAAACAAGGCATCACAAAGAGCATACCTTAAGCGATTCTTTGACTCGGAATAATTTTATACCTTCTTAAGGCCAAAGCAATATATAGTAAATAGGAACCTAGCGGGTTAAAATAGTTTAGCAAGGCACATATATACATACCCATGGACACAAGTACCTAAAGGATAATTAAGAACCTTTGACAATAGTCAATATATGCACTGCACCACCAAATACTCTCTCTCTCTCTCTCACACACACA
>NMUG010012272.1:0-10405 GCA_002855965.1 Monotropa hypopitys
TCGGGACCATTGACCTGATCTGGTTTCGAGATCAATTCCTTGGAATTTCTGGTCCCCTGTAAGGTTCTGACTTCAAGACAACTATCCTAAGCATTCTCTACTCGGGACTATTGACCTGATCTAGTTTCGAGATCAGTTCCTTGGGATTTCTGATCTCCTGTAAGGTTCTAACCTCAGTACAATTATCCTAAGCATTCTCTTCTCGGGACTATTGACCTGATCTAGTTTCGAGATCAGTTTCTTGGGATTTCTGTTCCCCTATAAGGTTCTGATCTCGGGAACAACTATCCCTGATATTCTCTACCCGGGACCATTGCCCCCCTAGTAAGAAAGTGGAGGCCCTCTGAGCATCTTCTTCCTGACTCCTTGCATGCTGTTGAACATGGGAGGAGGCTAAAGAATTTAGATTTTATTGAATTCAAACTCACGGATACATTGCTGCTATTACAATTGTTATTGAAAACATTTCTTGAGGTTGGAGACATTCCAGGCGCGAGATCTTGACTCTATCTAGATCCGTCAACCTATATGCCCCATGACTTGCTTTCCCAATGACTTTGTAGGGCCCTTCCTAATTCGGCCCAAGCTTCCCATCTACTAGGTCTTTGGTGTTGCCGAGGACCTTCCTCAGGACCAAGTCTCCAACTCCAAATTCCCTCGGATGAACTTTTCTATTATGGAATTTGGCAAGTTGTTCTCGGTAGGAGGCCAGCTTGATAAGTGCCTCTCTCTTTTCTTCTACGACATCTAGCTGTACAACTAGAGCGTTGTCATTGCCCCCTTGTTCCACTAGATCTGTGCGGATGGCGGGGATGCCAACCTCTAATGGGATGACTGCTTCTATTCCGTAGGCTAGGGAGAAGGGAGTTTTACCAGTGGACCTCCTAGGCATTGTGCGGTAGGACTAGAGGACTACTGGCAATTCATCAACCCATCTTCCCTTGGCTTTGTCCAACCTCTTCTTAATGCCATCCATGATAGTCTTGTTGGATGCCTCAGCCTGACCATTGCACCACATGTAACTGACTGAGGTATAAAAGTTTCTGATCTTGTAAGTTGAACAGAACACCTTGAACTTATCTTAGAACTGGGTGCCATTGTCTGACACAATGGCATACGGGATTCCAAATCTGGTGATGATGTTCCTCCAGACAAACTGCTCCGTATTGCGCTCAGTTATCTTGGCAAGTGGTTCTGCCTCAATCCACTTAGTGAAGTAGTCCGTTGCCACTAACAGATACTTCTTCATTCCTTTCGCCTTTGGCATGAGCCCCACGATGTTGATTCTCCACTGAGCAAAGGGCCAGGGACTCGGGAGGGGTGATAGATTTGCTGAGGGAGTATGGATGATTGGCGAAAATTTCTACCATTTTCACAGTTTCTGACGTAAACCTTAGCATCTTATTATATGTATGGCCACCAATACCCCTAAGAGATGGCCTTGTGGGCTATAGAAGGCCTACCAGTGTGGCCGAAGCACACCCCTCATGAATTTCGAAAAGAAATCACTGAATGAGGTCAGGGTGTACGCAATGCAAGTATGACCCTGTGAAACTATAGATGATCTTATTTGGCGAGAGCCAATACTTGGTTAACTTTATTCTGACTTTGTGAGCTTCTCTCTTGTCTGCGGGGAGCTCGTCCCGCATTAAGTAAGCGATGATTGGGTCAATTCATCTCAGGCCTATATTCAAATCGAGGGTCTCATCTGAGTCTGTCGATTGGGTGCTCAGCTGGGATAGAGAATCGACACTTACCATGCAACAGAGCTCTGATGATACGGATGAGGCCAAGCAGGCCAGGGCATCTGCATGACTATTCTGTCTGGAACTGATCTGTACCATCTTTATCTTTTTGAACTACTGAAGGAGTTTCTTGGGTAATGCTGCATAAGACGCCATCTTGTTATCCTTGGTTGCATACTCTCCTGAAAGTTGGTTGACAACAAGTTAACTGCCACTGTAGATGAGTAGATCCTTAGCTCCGTACCTCCTTGCACTTTTCAACCCCATGATCAGTGCTTCATATTCTCCTTCATTGTTGGAGGCCTTGAAAGATAAATGGACTGACTGCTCTAGGGCCAGTCATTCCGGTGAGAACAGGACTATGCCCATCCCTAATCTCTTATTGCACACTGATCCATCCACAATAGCTTCCAATGTTCCTATGTGTGCATCTCATCAACGTCTAACAGTGCGAGATGAATGAGAGTGGTCTGCTGGTCTGCTAACTACGAGTGGGGTGTCCGTGCGGGTTCATATGAAAATTCTGCCACAAAATCTGCAAAGACTTGACTCTTCACCGTAGTGCGGGGAACATATCTGATGTCATAGTCCCCAAGCTCAACTGACCAAGCCGCAACTCTTCTTGACAGATCTACCTTTTTTAAGACAGACCCGATGGGATGGACGGTTGGTACTTCTATGGTGTGAGCTAGGAAGTAGTGATGCAACTTCCTTAAAGTCATTACTAGTGACAAAACTAACTTCTCCAAAGGAAGGTACCTGGTTTCTGCATCTTGCAATGTTGTGCTGACGTAGTATATGGTTTCTGTTGTTCTTCCTTCTGCTTGATCAACACGGCATTGACCGCATACTCTGAAACTACCAGGTAGACAATCAACACATCTCCTGGCTCTGGTGTAGCGATAAATGGTGGTACGGCCAAGTACTTCTTCAAATTTTGGAAGGTTTCCTCGCAATCTTCCCCCAAGTGTAGACTGTCCTCATCCTCAGCAGCTGGAAGAAGGGCCTGCATTTGTCTAATGAGCAACTGATGAATTGGTTGAGTGTAGCAACCATCCCGGTCAGACATTGCAGCTCTTTGGTCCTTCCCGGACTTTAGAGGTTCTGCAATACAATGATCTGATCGGGGTTCGCCTCTATACCCCTATGAGTTATCAAATATCCAAGGAATTTACCCGAACTTACTCCAAAGGCATACTTGGAGGCATTCAGCCTTAACTTGAAATCTTTGAGTATCTGGAAGGTACGACAAAGGTCAACCAGGTGGAAGTCCGTCTCTATGGACTTGACCACCATGTCGTCGATGTAAACCTCCATACTCTTACCCAACAGATCCTTGAACATGAGGGTTGCCAGCCTCTGATACGTTGCCCCAGCATTGAGCAGGCTGAAAGGAATGACTTTGTGGCAATACAATCCCAAAGGTGTGATGGAAGATGTCTTCTTCTGGTCGGGCTCATACATCGCGATCTGATGGTAGCCTTTGTAAGCATCCAGAAAGCTCATCCACTTGTACCCCGCCGTAGAATCCACCAACTGATCAATCTTGGACATGGGAAAGCTGTCCTTGGGGCAAGCCTTGTTTAAGCTTGTGAAGTCAACACAAACTCTCCAGGTTCCGTTCTTATTCTTGACTACGACTGTGTTAGAGAGCCACTCTGGATAGTAGACCTCCCTGATAGCACTAGCTTGGATAAGTTGGTCAATTTCCTCGATAACTGCCTCAGAATGCTGTGCGGTTGAGCATCTCCTTTTCTGCATAACTGGCTTGTGACAAGGATCGACATTTAGCCAGTGACATATTATGCTCGGTTGTACTCTGAGCATCTCTTGTGGGGTCCAAGCAAATACGTTGATGTAGTCCCGTAACACCCATACCAACTCGGTGGCATCCGTCTCAGGGAGTTAACCCCCAATCAAGAAATACCTCTCCTTGTTAGTCTCGTAGGCAGGAACCTTTCTCAAATTCTCAACCACATGGGTGGAGGGGTCCATGCCCACATCCTTCAAGACAGACTAGTCTGAAACTTAGATAGACTTCACCTACTCAGTGTTAGGACTAGATCTGATGGAATCCATGAAGTAGTTTCTAGCTGACTTCTGGTTCCCTATGATGCTTTCAATTCCTTTGGGCCCTGGGAACTTGATGATCTGATGATAGGTGAAAGGGATGACCCCCATTTTGTGCATCCAAGTATGCCCAATGAAGGCATTGTAGGCCAATGACACGTCCACCACCAACAACTATGTGTTCATGGTCACCTTCCCTGCTTAGAATAGGAGGGTGATGACTCCCAAGGGCCATACCGACTCCACGCTGAACCCAATAAGTGGAGTTCTATTTGACTTGAGGTCCTTCTGAGTGAACCCCATCTTCTTGAATGCCTGGAAATAGAGAATATCGATAGAACTGCCCTGGTCTACCAAGATCCTTTCTGTGTCGTACCTATTGATGCTCAGAGTGATCACCAATATGTCATTGTACGAGAGAGTGACCACATCCAAATCCTCCTCTGAAAATGAGATCTGGACAAGCTTCCTGCTTTGCTCTCTATGACGCTTCTGCCTGAGCTGCAGAACATGATGCTCATGGCCTTCCTTTCTTTTCTAAGCACGAGACTCAGTATTGGAGCTCAACTCAATTGCTCCATGGATCATGGTGATGGTACCCAGTGGAGGTAAGTCCTCATCTGAAGAGTTATTACACATTTCGACCCGTCTAGATCTGGCATCATGTCCGGGGGTTTGCGCAATACACTCATTCAGATGACCTGCTGCCATGAGGTCCTTTAAGAACTGCTTGTATACACAGCACTGCTCTGCCATATGGCCATACTCTCTGTTATAGCTGCATCTGAATCTCGTGGCCTCCAATTCAGCTTGGTTTCCCCCTTGTTTGGCCATTTCCAGAAAGGCTCATCTTTTAGGGGATGGACCATTCTGAAAATGGGGGCAATTGAATTTCATCCTAATATCTTTATAGGCCTGCTCTCAGCATCATGTGAGCAGTCTGCAGTGTGGCCTTAGCTCCCTCTGCCCTCTCGAGAGTGGCTTGTTGGGACACTTTCCTCTTCCTGTTCCTTTTCTTGCCAACAGAGTCCACCATATGGGTCCAGTGCGATCTGTTGGCATTGTGACCTGCTTCAAGGAGGGATTCTTTTTCCAACTCCATATGCTGCTCCACCCGCTCCATCAACTCGGGGAAGGTCTTCACCGAGATTAGGGTCAGGGATTCCCTTAGTTTCTCACCAAAGGAAAGCCCCAACCTGAACATTAATACGACCTGCTTCTCGGTGCAGTCCTCGACCTCATTGTAAATATCAATGTACTTTATGGCGTATGTCCTAAGAGTCTTATCTAATCATTTTCTCAACAAAGTCAGAGAGTCAAAGTGCTTTGGCACAGCTCGGCTGGTTATGAACCTACCAACAAAGTTCTCGGCCAACTGCTCCTAATTGCAGATTGATCGTGATGCTAGCTTGTGATACCATTTGAGCGCTGTATGACCCAAATTGGATGCAAACATACTACAATAGAGGCTCTCATCTCCCTCGTGTAGAATCAAGGACTGCTGATAGTCCTTCAGGTGCTCCACCATGTCTGTCCTCCCATCGTACTTCTAGAAGTTGGGAAGGCTGAAACCCCGGGGGATTTGGTAACTGCTGATCTCCCTAGAGAGAAGGGTGGATGTAATCTGCTGGATGGCCCTCTTCGTAGTCTCTTGGGCCATTCCCCGGTCCCTGAGATTCTCATTAAGCTATGTCCTCATGTCTTCAAAAGTTGCTGGCACGGGGTTGAACGGAGCTAAATTCAATGGTCTCTCTTCATGCTCGCCCTACACGGGGGCCTTGAGACGAAGTTGATCTTTGAGGTCCCGCACACGGGGTGCTAATTGCTATTGCCGCGTATCTCCCACGCAGCTGTTGGTTCTGCTCTGATGCTCGTTGGGCTGAGAGGGGTCCCGAGAAACCCTCCTCCATTCCTGGCGATGGGGTGGGCCCCTCCTTTCTCTGCTATCTTGTTGATGGGTCCTCTCTATTTCTTCTGGTACTGCCACTTAGTTTCCAGAAGGGCGAGGGGGATCCTTTCGTGACTGGCTCGCCTGAGGAGCCTTTGAATGTTGTTGCTGATGGCCAATGGATCTCTGTCTTTCCTGGGGTTGTTTGGACAGCCTTGCTACCTCCAACTCCAGGCACTGAATCGCCTGGTTTTGGGTCCTGATAATCTCTGCCAAGTCCTTGTCTCTGATCGACTTGGACCTGGGTGGTGATCGAGAGTTTTGAGAGCGAGACCGGCTGTCTCCTTCCTGGGAGTACTCCATCTCCCTATCGTCATAGCACTGATCATCTGGGACATCATCCTGGATCCTCAGTGGGTCCCCAGCGCCTCTGGTAGGGACTTTGGATGTCCCTCTCAGACTGGGAACGCCTCCACGAGTATCCAAGAGATGTGACTGGTTGTTGGTGGCCTTTCTGGGTGTCAGAGGAGGGTCAGAAAGAATGGCTTCTGGACACCTTCCCTTCTTGGTCTCCTTTCTGACAATGTTGAGGGTTCCCTTTTCGTGGTTTTCCATCTCTTCTCGTCTGGTACTGAGCTCTGGTTTGCTTTTCTTCCTTTCGTGGGTAGATTTCCCACAGACGGGCCCAATTGTGCGAGGGTAAAATACGCCTATACTACCCCTACTGGTAAACAACTGAATATTTGGATTTTTTGAATACCATGTCAAGTTGCTCCAACTCTTTCTATCCATACGCTCACAGAAAACTGTTAGAGTACCTCCCGCCTCTAGTGGCCAGAAGGCTCTCCGATGACTAAGTTAGTCCTAATCGAAGAGAGCGGAAAATTGTAAACACAAAGAGGGTCTTAGAGCAAAATGGCATGTACCATTCTCCGGTGGCTTAACTCTTTCTTTTATCCTTCTTCCTTCTGGGTTTCCAGCTTTTTTCTGGAAATGAGGTCTTCCTAGGATTCCTCATCCCTTTTCCTCGTGTCTGCTACAATCTGACAAATGTCTACCACATTCTCTGACAAAAGAGAATGTCGGCACACCTTTTTACTGTTCTTGGAACTCCAAATATTCCTTTGGAAAGATGAAGTCTGACACGTGTGCCTTCCACCATTCTCTGGCTGCCTGACACATGGATGCCTCGTCTGCCACCCCTTTATGCACTGCTCCATTGGATGTCACGCTGGTGGATGTCGGCCGCACATGGCCGACCTAATCCACACAGCGGGCACTACTAGGACACGTGCTCAACTGTACTAAACCTGGTCTGGCACGTGCTACTCTGGAAGACTATTCCCTGTGCTGTGAGGATGCTAGCCGCACAGGTCCAGCCTGATCCGCACATCGAAGATACTGGTTACAATAAGTGACTAGCTGTATCTCCCATGATCCTGCTCATGTGTCCCTGGACAGCTACCTGCCCAACTACCGGGATGTTAGTCGTATAGGGCCAACCTAATCCGTAGTGTGGCAATACTGTTAGACTCATGACTGACTGTATCAACTGGGGGATCTAGCACGCCGCACAGAATAGCTGGTCTCCGTACTGAACGGATGTCTAGCCGCACTAGACTGACCTGATCCTCCAATGCAGAAATGCTGATGATGTGACAATCTAGTGCCGAGTTTCCGTTTGATGCTAGGATAATACGATTTTGCCCTTGACACGTGGCAAATCCAAATTAACCCTACCACGCCTTGCATATGTTTTATGTTTATTTTCATTTCAGTTCTATAATTCATGTCTTATAATTGTACTGTTTTATTACTTGTGAATGAAATTATTCTTTAGAATCTCGATTGCCATATTATTTTATGCCTGCAATAGCATGGTTCTCAAATTTTCGAGACTAAGATCAGAACATTTTTTCATGGTTATAAAAAATGGATAATTTAATTTAGTTCGAACTGGTTAAATGATTATAAGAGATGGATCTTTCCTTGAATCCAAACACAATACACGAAAAGGAGGGTATGTGAGTAGATAGAGAAAACAAAATGGAATAATGGTAAATTAAAAATAATTAAATTCACTATTATTTCAAAAAAAATGTTACATGCACACATAACAGAGTTAAAATGATATTAGTTTTCATCATTATCTATTGTATTATATAAATATGTTGCATGTGTAACATTTTTGTATTTCAAAGTGGGCTCAAATATCCAGTGCCAGCTCTGACATTTTAATTGCCCGAGTTTGGTGTCCATCTGTGTTGCCCTTAATACTAAGTCATTAAAAAATTATGATGGAAGTTAAAACAAAGGACAAATTAAATTAAGATTAAATCGTCTTTGGACATGAATTACATTCAAAAGTAATATCAAAAGTAATCCCAACTCTCTGAACGACTTGACTTACAAAAATATACTTATTATTGTATTTTTTGATGCAAATTCTTGAATCAAGTCATCATACTTCAAGTTATTCAATAACTCATTTTCAATTGAGATCATAACCAACCCACTTAATCTCTATTGTGATATGCTAGTATGAACGTAAGTTTTTATCAACTTCAAGTTAGAAACTCATCTCATTCGAAGCAACTATAACCAGTATAGTCAACAAAATGTGAGGCAACTCATACTATTTTAAAATCATCATCTTCCAATAAGACCTCACAAAATTAAGGATGCCAATAGATTGCTTCTCTCGACAATATTGTTTTCAAATGCTTAAATTCTTGGAATAACTGCTCCCTACTAATATCACCAAGTTCGTTGTGCTCCAAGAAATTTTGAAATTTAGTGCAATGCTTCATCATTTGATCTTCATCAATGTTTTTGATTTTTACGTTAAGTAAAAATCCAATAATCAAATCATAAAGTCTAAATTGCTCAAACCGGTCATTAAGTGATGTAAGAGCTTAATCTACAATGTGGAGTAAGTAGGTAATTCTAAAATTCTCTTTCGGCAATTGACTTCCATAGACTTCATCTTTCACATTCTCATCAAATTGTTTCTTTCTGCAAATAACATTTTTTTGACAAATTCTCGATCAATGCCAGCTTTATGTGCAAGTTCTTTGGCTTCCTTCATCAAGTCTTCAAACATATATTCTCTAAGGTTTTCAAGGAATGATATCAACTTATTTATTCTTATGATTGCATCTTCAATATCCATCTCTTCTCGTTGAAGGTTTGTGTTAACTTGATTAACTTTGTCCAAAATTTTGTACCAAATACATAAGCTAATCAAGAACTCAAAATTCTCCAAAGCATTATTGCACAAGCCTTTAGCTTCGACATCACAACATCTTTTTAGACACATTTGAATGTTCAATCAAGGCATCTATTAATTCTGATGCTTGATTTTTTATAGCTCTAACACTCTCAATATGACTTTTCGAACACATAATCTATAATGCCTCTAGTGTCAAGCCTTTCACATACTCTCTAAGAACATCCCTACTGATGTGTTGAACCCAACAACAAGGTAGATTTTGCCATATCACACAGTGTAGGGTTTAAACTATGACATCCACACGGAATATATAATGATCTAGGATTTACATCAAGTAGGAAGTCGCTTGAAAAGCCCAAGTCTCGACATTTTGTCAACATTTGTGAATCTAAGGAAAAACTCTTCCACCTTAACTTTACTTTCATCCTCAACATCCACACATCGTATAACAATTGGCATTTGCTCTTCATGACTTAGATCTGGAGTATAATCAAGGATAACCGAAAAGTACTTTGCCTTCACAATCTTATTCAAGATTTTCTCCATAATCTCATTTGCCAACAATCTTATCAATTCATTTTGAATTTTGTGACTAAGATAATGTTTTTGGATTTCTTTATCTACCACACGTCGAAGGTGCTCTTGCATACCTGATCAAATTCCCCAACAAATTCAATAAATTGACAAAAAAACCTCATTACTATTCTCATAAATCTTCTAATTAGTCCCTCAGAATGACAAAATTATTGCTAGAAAGAGTATTCACAACCCCAATAATTCGAACTAGTATCATCTTCCAACAAATCCTCTCTTTGTCAGTTATTTCTTCCACTTTTTGTCAATTGTTGCTTTTTAAGTCTGTTTCATAATTCCACCCATCTCACGACATTAGCAATGTGTTTTGGATAACTTCCAAATTTCTTTCCTTACTTACTTAATTAATTTTAATATTAATGAACGTAATTACATAAAAATTGAAAATCATGATATTACAAATACCTTGGACCTAGGGTAACAAAAAATTTGAGTCCAAAAATTTTCTAGACCCCAACTCAAATTTTTAGTGTGAAAGCAGGTCCGGGCAACCAAAATGTCACCGGAATGGGACAACATGAGAAAAGTATAGAAAAACGTGAGCGAGATAAACTTGCCACTGAGACATGAGAGAGTATAATGGATGGTGGGGCGAGTTAATTTGCAAGAGGGAATGCTTGGGTTAAGTGTTGAGGACAGATTGGTAATTCTACAGCAAAATTCATTTGGTTTTTTGGGTATTAATTGCAAATTATGAAGGTTGTATTTAAAGGTTTTGTAAGATAAAATTTGTTGGGGTGGATTGTATTTAGAAATAAAAGGGTTGTATATAAAATTTCCCTAAAGTTTTGTAAATTAGACTTTTTGGTAATGCGCTGTATTTAAAAGAATGGGTTGCAAATAGAATTTGCGACAGAATTTACATCTCTCTATAGA
>NMUG010012273.1:0-10407 GCA_002855965.1 Monotropa hypopitys
AAGAATATCGTATTCTTTTTTTCATCAGAAGACATTTTTCAAATTTCTAGTGTAATAAAAATTTCAGGGTTACAAAAAAAATTCGAAAATTTAACCAAAATTCCGAAATTTTTCCGAAAATTCCGAAAATTTTTCCGAAAATTTTGAAAATTTTCAGAAATTTTGAATTTCCGAAAATTCCGAAAATTCCGAATTTTCCAAAATTTCTGAAATCGGAACAGAAATAAAATTTCCGAAAAAATTAGTTCCGAAATTGCAACGAAAAAATTAGTTCCGAAAAAAATGTTCCGAATTCCGAAATGAGTTTTTCCGTTCCGTTCCGTCCGATGTGCAGCCCTAGGGTTGGGAAATGGGAGGGGGGAAATTAATTTTCTTTTGATATTACTACTTTCATGTATAATGTGAACTCGCCTTTTAGACAAGATTTTAGTAATTTTATGTTATGTCTAAATGGACATTGTTATAAGTTACATGTTGCAATAAAATAAATTATGAACTAAAATTTACTTCCTCCATCTGAAATTGTTGGGACCTTTTGAGAAATTCAATTTATTAAGAGATATAAAAAGTTTTTACTTCTTTTCTGTTTTGTCCCTAAGTCCAGTCAAAATTAACGAGGCCAATTTTGTAGGGCTATTTTCTTATATGAAACTCAAAACAGATATAATATGGATCTTATTTGATAGATATCAATTAGTTCTATTATAAAAAGTTTTCAAAACATAAAAAGATATTTGACAAACTAATTGAGATGGAAAATTCAATTTTAAGTGTAAAATTGGAAAAATGATTGTCGGTTATGAAAACCACCACGGATGATTTTTGTTACTTCTTCTATCCCAAATTACTTGTCCATATTTCTATTTTAGGATGTTATAAAAAATATATGTCTTATTTTTTAGAAATTCATCAAAAAAGAGTCACTTTCCAGTTTTATCCTTGAAAATTACTTTTTCCATCTCAATTGATTTTTCAATTATCTTTTATCTTATAGCAATTTCTATGATTTTGAATACTTTATATAATAGAACTAATTGATATCTATCAAATAAGATTCATATTACATATGTTTTGAGTTTCATATAAAAAGGAGATCCAAAAATTCGACCTTGTTAATATCGATTGCACTTATAAACAAAATAGAAAAATCAATACAAACTTGTTACATCACATAATAAGTTGGATTTTCCAAAAGGGACGAGCAATTTGGGACGAAAGGAGTACAATATATGCTCGAAGCGGTCCTGGGTATATCCCAGGCAAGAAAAAAACTATGTCTACACCATCGGGGTCATTTAATCCCTATGAACTTGTTATTTTCGTTTCTCACAAAAAATATTGTACGGAAGTGACAGAAACAAACACAGACAAATGTGATTGAATATAATAATAAATTGAATAAATCACAGAAGGATGAAGAGGAAAAAAGAACAATAACAAGAACACAGAGATTTAACGAGGTTCAACTTACAATGATGTAAACCTACCTTTACGAGCAATCAAATGATAGATGATTTCACTAGAACTAGAAAACGGATGCTCGAAGGGCTGCAAATGAAATCTCACAGAGTTTTCCTCTTTTTTCTCTCACGTACAAGGTTCCAAATATGTCAAATCTAATGTATATGATATGATAGCTGAACTGATATACTAATATGATATGCTAAGGTGATAAACTGATAACTGAACTGATATGTTGATATGATGTGCTAAGGTGTTAAACTGATAACTGAACTAATATGTTGATATGATGATATGCTAGTGTGATGAAATTATAATTGGTATGCCAAACTAAATATTGAGTTAACATACTAAACTAATATACTGAAATACTTATCTAATATACTAAACCGAAATACTAATCTGATATACTAAACCGAAATACTGAGCTGATATACTGAAATACTGAGTTGAAATACTGAACTGATATGCTAAACTGATATGCTGAACTGAAATACTATACTAATATGCTGGTCATATTAACATATTGAATTACTGAACTCACATGTTAGGCATGTTAGTCATGGCTTGTATTTACCCCTTATTATAGCATGGTTATCTACTTAGAACCAATGGAATTGAATAGTATATAGTATCCCCAAGTCCGATTACCACTTCAAAACAAAACCTCAATGATTGAAATTAATCCCAACTATCTAAATTAACCATTACCTCGAATTCTCACCTCAATTCCTCACAAGACATCTTAAAAATATTCTACCACCGTGGTTCCCAAACATTTACACCTCAAGGATTAATCCGATCATTATATAAATGACATTAATTATTTATTCAACATAATTAAAAGAATTAATAAATGCATTCTAAGGACACATGTATTACAACTTCTCCCCCTTAGAAAATTTCACCCTCGAAATTTAAATAGAGCAAAAAGATACTTGAAAATAAGTGTGGATTCTTCTTCCGCATTGCATCCTCGCTCTCCCAAGTTGCTTCCTCGACTCCATGATTCCGTCACAAGACTTTGACCAAATGAACCACCTTGGAGCATAGTACCTGCTCCTTGCAATCTAAAATTTTCACATGTCTTTCCTCATATGACAATTCTTCATGCAACTCCAATGGTTCCACCTCTAACACATGCGTTGGATCATTCACATACTTCTAAAGCATAGACACGTGAAAGACATTATGCAACCGAGACAACTCCACCGGCAAATCCAAATTATATGTCATCGCTTCTACTCTATCCATGATCTCATAAGGTCCAATATACCTTGGTGCTAACTTTCTCTTTCCTTTAAAATGAACGATGCCTTTCCATGGTGAAACCCGCAAAAATACATTATCCCCAACCTCAAACTCTAGCTCCCGTCACCTATTGTCCGCATAACTCTTTTGATGACTTTGAGCAACCCACAATCTTTCTCTAATGAGCTTGACTCCCTCTGAAACTACTTGCACCAACTCTGGACCCAAAATTTGACGTTCCCCAACCTCACTCCAACAAAGTGGAGTCATACACCTTCTTCCATAGAATGTCTCAAATGGTGTCATACCGATGCTACTCTGAAAACTATTATTGTACGCAAACTCAATCAATGACAAATAATTATCCCTTCCTCCATAAAAGTCAAGAACACATGATCTCATCATATCCTCAAGCATTTGGATTATCCTCTCTGACTGTCCATCCGTTTGAGGGTGAAAGTCAGTACTAAACTTCAAAGAAGTACCAAGAGCTTGTTGCAAACTTTCCCAAAACCTCGATAGAAACTTAAAGTCTCTATCACTAACAATCGACATAGGTGCACCATACAATCTCACAATCTCATCCACATAAATCTTTGCATACCGATCCGTAGAGAATGTAGTCCTCACTGGAAGAAAATGAGTAGATTTGGTCAAGCGATCCACTATAATCCAAATAGAATCAAAATTCCTCTTGGACTTAGGCAAACCCACAACAAGTCCATTGTAACATGCTCCCATTTCTACTCGGGTATTGGTAAACTTTGAACTAATCCTCCCGGTCATTGGTGTTCAATTTTCACCCTTTGACATGTAAGACACCTAGCAATAAAATCGGCTATATCCCGCTTCATCCCTCTTCACCAATAATTTTCCCGCAAGTCACGATACATTTTAGTAGACCTCGGATGCATAACAAAATTGGAACTATAACCCTCCTCAAGAATATTTCTCCTAAGCTCCACATTATCTAGTACACAAACTCGATTCTCAAACATCACCATATCATCCCCCCGAATACAAAACTCTGATTTTTCTCCCAATAAAATTTGTTGCCACACTTTTTTTCCAAAATACATCATGATTTTGACCCTCTCTAATTTGATCCATGAATAATGGCCTCACCACAACATTAGCCATAAGAGCTTCACTAGAACCCAAGGATAAATCTATACCCAAACTTCTCGTTTTAAAAATTTCTCAACTCTAGCACAAGTCAAACAAGATACTCTATTCACAAATTTTCTACTCAAAGCATCCGCAACAACATTTTCCTTCCCCGGGTGCTAATGAATTTTACAATCGTAATCCTTAATTAACTCCATCCATCTACGTTGCCTCAAGTTCAAATCTTTTTGGGTAAATAGATATTTCACAACTTTGGTGGTCGATGAAAATTTCACAAGTTACTCCATACAAATAATGCCTCCAAAGTTTTAAAGCAAAAACTACGACCGCCAACTCTATGTCATGAGTAGAGTAGTTACATTCATGATTTTTCAATTGCCTCAATGCATACACTATTATTCTCCCTCGTTGCATCAACACACAACCCAAACTACTATGTGACGCATCACTATAAATTACTAAATGTTCCTTACCCTCTGGAATAGTCAATATAGGTGCCAAACCCATTTTTTCCTTTAACACACGAAAGTTATTTTTTCACTCCTCTGACCATACAAACTTTACTCCCTTTCTAGTAAGCATCGTCATAGGCATAGCAATAGATGAAATTTTTTAATGAATCGCCTATAATAACCCACCAATCCTAAGAAACTACGAATTTCCGTCATACTAGTCGGTCTTTTCCAATTCATAACTGCCTCTATCTTCTTAGGATCTACACAAATTCTCTCACTAGAGATGACATGTCCAAAAAATACAACCCGATCAAGCCAAAATTCACATTTGTTAAATTTCCCATACAGTTGCTTCTCCCTCAACTTTTGCAAAACCAAACCCAAATGGTACTCATGCTCTTGTCTAGACCGCGAATAAATCAGTATATCATCAATGAACACTATCACAAACAAATCCAAGTAAGGTTAAAACACTCTATTCATCAAATCCATAAGTACCACCGGTGTATTAGTTATCCCAAAGGGCATAACAAGAAACTCATAGTGCCCATATCTAGTATGAAATGTCGTCTTTGCAATATCACAATCCCTAACCTTCAATTGGTGGTAACCCGACCTCAAATCAATTTTGGAAAACACCAAAGCTCCCTGAAGTTGATCGAAAAGATCATCTCTCCTAGGCAATGGATATTTGTTTCTCACCGTAACTTTGTTCAATTGCATATAGTCTATACACATCCTCATCGATCCATCATTCTTCTTTACAAACAAAATGGGTGCTCCCCAAGGAGACACACTAGGTCTAACGAATCATTTATCAATCAACTCCTTCAAATGCATTTTCAATTCATAAAGTTAAGCATGTGCCATCCTATAAGGAGTTGTGGTGTCATGCCCCGGATTTTCAAACCATTTTTCTAAACATAAAAGATAATTAATCCCTTTAATGTTTCCCATCCACAAATGTAAGAAAATCTAGGCATGAGATTAAATTGAAAGTGCAATATCAAACCATAGAGTAGTAGAGGGAGAGAAAGTTGAGTTTAGGTTTTACAAACATCCTACTCTATTACAAGCCTGAAGAGGCCTAAATGAAATAAAGAAAATACAAGGGGCTTCTTCCGAATGATTTCCAAAATCTTACAATGCTCCAAAATCCTCAAAGGAGGGGTCAACACCTGAAGAGAGAAAAAGAAGGGTGTATCACGCCAAAATAGGAAATATCTATCAACTAGCATTGTCCAAGACTGGCGTGGACAAGTGTGTGAATGTAAAGAGATATGCTATGAAAGAATGCGCAAGACCCATATAATGGCAATGATCAGACCACTACTAAGTAACTCCAACCAAGTGACCATATGGAAGTACAATCAAGGGACCACTAGACCAAGTGACCACACTACCATACATATGAGTTCTCATTCCATTTCAAGGCACCACATGTGTGAGTTTATCGTTCATTCACTCATTCCATACAAGTATATTCTGCACATAAGTTTTATTCATCACCTAGGATAAATCCTAGAATCCCTAGTCAAGTACATTCCGTATTTATCCATTGTTCATTAAATTGGCATAAGTCCCGAAATCCCTAGTCAAGTACATTCCGTATTTATCCAAGTGTCACTGTAACATTAATAGGGTGAGGTATAGCATAGTAGCCCATCGACACACTAACTATCCTAATCCGTTTTCTCCAAAGTCCGTTGGGAGGGCTCACGTAGCCCCCATTGTGCACAATGTCGTGGATGGAGCGACCATCCCGGGAATCCCTAGTCAAGTACATTCCCGAATAACCAAATAGAATCCCATATCATTGTTACCAAATTACCACCTCGGGAATCCCTAGTCAAGTACATTCCCGGAATATAAGTAAGCCAAGATATCCATGGCCAACAATTTAGTTCATCTAGTCACAAGTTGTAGCCTAGCTTATGCTAGTACTATCATGGGAGGATAATGGTTCCATTTCCCTTCAATTTCATTCGTGGTTCAATAGTCAATGTGCGACCAAACTTCATTATACATGACTCATACCTTAAACCCATCTGTTAAGCCTTAATTAGGAATGTTTCAATGTTGTGTTTCCTTTGTGTTCTTTTTATTTCCATGCTTGTTTTAGGTGTAATGGAGGGCTAGACTCATAGGTTTGGTCATGGGGTGACTAACACCCAAAGACCTAGGCTTGTATTGTAATTTCTCATATATGTGCTTGAATGTTGTAGTTTGGATGAGTTTATGTTGAAGCCTAAGGTCTTCATCTAGCGGTGTTAATCTCATTCATGGGTTGTCAGCAATATGCTTGGAACAACTCATGCTTTGAGCAATGTACCGTTAGGTGTTCGACAAAACATCTAAATGAACGAATTCCCCTAGAAACCACTTGTAATGTGGTGGTTATAAGTGTCTTAGTTCATGTCCTAGTGTCTTATATTAGTGGTATTAATCATCTTGATCAATTATCGCCGTTAATTTGGTATATGCGATGCTTGGTGCAATGTCCCGCTAGGTGTTTGACAAAATGCCTCAATGGACTAACTCCCTTAGAAACCACTCAATCCATAGATAATTGAGGTCTTGAGGTTGCGTAGGAGTTACGCATATGTGGTTCATCAACTAAGGTCTTAACCGAGGGTTGTTAACCTTTTTGATGGGTCGTAGACAATGAACATTGACACGGTCCATGCTTGTAGCTATATCACCCTAGGTGTTCGATAAAATGTCCAATAGAACCAAATTCTAGCTCCTGTGCCATCTCTTGATCTATAATGTGTGCTTGATAGCTAAACTTTCCAATTGAGATCCTAGGCCGTGATCCCTCACTTGTGTTGTCATAGAGATTGAAAAGTCTAGCATATCTTAGGTTAGGTGTTAGAAACCCCTAGGCCATTCCTCTTAGTTAATTTAGTTTAATTTTCTTTCGTGTCTTATGTTTTAGTGTTTTGTTCTTAATCAAAAACCAATACAAAGGTAGCGTCCTTCCACCTCTTTCGCAAACCAAAACCTCTCAACCAAGCAAATCCCTTGATTCCATCAATTCCCTTTGGGTTGACCTCAGACTTACCACTTTACTAAGTGTTATTTCCATGTTTATAATTTATTAATGTGATTGACAGCCCATTTATAGTGAACAACAACGACACGGGTCTGGCATTTGTCAATCTATCCTAAACTAAAAATGACTTGCAAAATGAACTAGTGTTTTTTACAGGTCAAAGTCCCCTATAAATATGGCCAAAAATTCTAAAAGTTCGAACAAAAATACCCCTCGACGACAAAAAAATGATATTACAAAAGTTACAGATTTTCAAGAGAGGGACCGGTCTCCCGCGGCTCGAGAGACCGGTACCCGTCCCTTTTGCTTGGCTATTGTTCATCAGGGGACCGGTCCCCGATAGCTCTGGACCGGTACTCGCCCTGCTTCTTGGCCTTCTATTTACGAGGAACCGGTCCCCGATGGCTCGGGAGACCGGTACCCATCTCTTCTGCAGAGCTACTGACCAAAGTGGATTGTTCTCCCATGGCTCGGGAGACCGGTATTTCCAAATTAGAAAGAGATTTTACTGGTTTTTGACAAATTTGGCTTGGATGGAGCCTCATTGATGCTTCCTATTGGCTCTTGGGCACTTCCTCATTGCAAGACTTTGGCTACAGAAAGGTGGAGAAGGCTTGTGATGAATGTGAGAAGCCTCTACTTTCACCAATTAGTCTTGAAAGCCTGTAACTACCACAAAACATACATTCGAGTGTAATATCCACAATTCATGAGTTTTAAGAGTGTGAACGTCAAAAATGGGATGTAGATAAGCCCTTGAAATTCCAAAACTCAGGGCTAATCAATATCATTTATATTTTGACAATATGATTTATATATACACTTGCAGGTTTCATCCTATTTCCAATTTCATTATACTTTAGAATCAATTATTTTATCCATCATATTCCAACTTCATTATATAACACCATTTCCAACCACTCATTTAAGGTAATATTCAAACTTTATCATTTCCTGAAACAACTATCAATCACAATTATGTTTACTTCATAATAATTATACAAGTGAAATATTCTTCACTTTTCTTTCCAATATTTCATAACTTCATTATTTCAAAGTTAACTTATCTACAAATTTATGTTTATCATCTTTGAAATTTAAATTTCAAAGTCCCTTGATTAACTGGTAATTTTATGCTCTCAATGTATTTCTCATGTCGAGGTCATATTTCAGCATTCTTATTTTGTATGCCAAGCACAGTTATTACAAACTTAAAATAAAATAAAAGTTCTGTTTTAACTTACTTTTGTAAATAATAAGAATACTTGTCTTCTACCACCGATGTATTTGAACTTTTTGTCAACTCTTGTCAATACCGTTTTATCGAAACCATAGTAATACCTCTTTGTTACACAAATCATCATCTAAACTGATCTTTTATCTTCTTATGATACCCGAATACTCAAGTTCTAAACTACTGTTTATTCATTTTTTTTTTGAAAAGCAGAATTTATTAGAACTAAACGAAAAAAATACACAAACCGCAACAGCGGGACTACCAGCACACCCCAAAACCAGCCTTTACACAAATCACCTAGGACACAAAGCCGAGAACAAACCAAAGAAAACCTCGCCCTACAACAAAACAACAAAACAAAACTGCCGAAAACCAACACGACATCCGCCTACTTGGCTAACTCCTCATAAATAGTCTCTCTAATCTGAGAGTCAAAAGCGTCAGGATTATGGATACCCAGAATGTTTCCCAAGCTTTTCATAGCCTCGACTTCCGCCTCTAACCATGAATCGCCATGATCCGATGTAACCTTGGCCCCCACATGATCGCCAGCTTTGGTCTTCGAAGAATCACCGCGCAAGATTGGTCTCTTGACCCCTGCTTTTCTCACCTTACCCCCCTTCACGGACAAAATCCTAGCGGACAATTTGTTACCAATAATAGCTCTGCCGGACCACAAACCGCCACCATTGGGAATACCGTAGGATGAAAAAGGACCTGACCCCAAACCATGATTAATCACAATACCTCCCCCCTGTCTCTTTGGCTGCAACTGCACATGATCGAGCTCCACGGAACCACTCAACTTAACCACCTGATGGGCATCCAAAATATCCAAAGACTGAGGGGAAGAAAGAGAGGAAACTCCATCCACCAAAGCAGGAACATCGGTAGCACGAAAAGAAGAATCACCCATACCCGACTCCTCCATGGCCACGTCAGCGAGAGTCGACTTAGCCAAAAACCCCTCAACAAGGCCGGCAGAAGAGCAACCAACAAGACCCCCAACCAAACTGCGAATCCCCGGACAAGCGCCAGACGTGGAACCTCCACAACCAAAGGAACGATCCCCACCTATGACGAAAGCAAGCGCGCCAAGGCTGGCCTATTAAAATAACTTTAAAACATGTATCAACCATTCATCTATAAATACATACAATATATTGTGCCCATTAAATATTGTTTATTTAACTTTACACCTCCTCCATATTCATCAAACTAACAATCCCTTCTCCACACATGTTACTTCCCAACTTAACTCATTTAGGAAAGTTAGGTTTGGGCCTCAAGAGTTTGTTCTATTTTAAACTTGCATTTTCGGAAGTTTTACTTTCTACTTCAAGAAATTGTCTTGCTTAACCCCCTTCATGTCTGGAAGTAAGTAATGTTTCTTCCAGAAGTCTCCCTTTTTTGGTTGTCATACAACCCCCAATTTTATCAAGTTCCAGAAGTTTGAGTTTCCTCCTCTAGAAAACTTGTCTGAACTAGGGTTGTTCATTTTTTCGATGTTTCGAAATTTCCGAAAATCCGATCCGATTTTTTTCCGATTTTGGAATGTTTTTTTCATTCCGAATTTTCCGAATTCCGAATTTTCCGAAAAAAATTGGAATGGAATTGGAACATACTTTGATATTTCTGAATTCCGAAAAAATTCCAATTATAGATTTTTTTATTAATTTCCGAACAAATTTCGAATATGCATTGATATTTGTATGAGAAATTTCAATTAATATTTATGTTATTTATAGTTATAAGTGAGAAGATAAAATTCATAACGACCAATTAATTATATGACAACTTTGAAGTTTGCGAATATTAAA
>NMUG010012274.1:0-10407 GCA_002855965.1 Monotropa hypopitys
TCGATTCGATTCTAGAGACCATTCACTTTCCCTGAGATCGACCCTTGACTTACCGCTACTATATTGTAGTGTTAATTCACGGTTATAAATAGTATTTTTGACTCACACACAACAGCGATCATTTATGTGCAATGGGATGTGTGGGTACTTAGACTTGTTTCAAATTGCAATGAACCATGTTTGTTTCCCCACTTATTAATTGATTTCAAAAAAATGGTTTGAAAATCCAGGGCGTGACAACTTGGTATCAGAACTTTCGGTTGCGAAAACTTAGGCCTTTGGGGAGACTCTTAGTCTCCATGGGTTGCATTGAGTTTGAGTTTGCATCATCTAGCATGTGTGTGTGAACATTTGAGCATGCATTGGCAATGATCCATAGGTTGGTGTCGGTTAGAGAAGTAATGCACGTGCAATGTTCCATTCTTGGTTGTAGCCTTGTTTATCGATTCCATTGACTATGAGAATTTATTCTTGATATCGTTGAGCTTCCTTTTCTTTGATTGAGCCTTATGTCCCTGATTGAATTATCTATTCGAGCCTTGTCTTGTGCTCTATTCTTATCGTGTTCGTAATCCTTTTGTAGAAATGGATCAACGTCGATGGATTGGTTGTCTACCTTCCATGCCAACATCGATTGTCATCGACGCAGATTGCGGGTGTTCTCTCTAGAGGGAGTCTATTTCTACGTGTATGGCAACAAGAAGGAACCGATTGATTCTTGTTTGTACGATCTGAGGGAGCGCGATTCAGTTAGTTGTATGCTTGTCAGTCTTAGCCTTGATGATGATTCTTCTCAGCGTGTGGAGTTACCGTTAGTTGTCCGTGAGTTTCCGGATGTCTTTCCGGTAGAGTTACCTGGTTTGCCACCTAGGCGAGAGGTGGAATTCTCTATTGACTTGTTACCTTGTACATCTCCGATCTCAGTGCCACCTTATCGATTTGCACCGGCAGAGTTGCGGGAGTTGAAGTCCCAGTTACAGGAGTTGCACGAGTTGGGCTTCATTCGGCCTAGTTCATCACCTTGGGGTGTGCCAGCTTTATTTGCAAAGAAGAAAGACGGTTCGTTGCGGCTATACATTGACTACCGAAAGTTGAATCGTGTAACAGTGAAGAACAAGTATCCAGTGCCGAGGATCGACGATCTTATTGACCAGTTGCGTGGTTCGACATGTTTCTCGAAGATTGATCTACGTTCTGGGTATCACCAGTTGTTAGTGCGGGCGGAGGATATTCCTAAGACGACGTTTCGAACTCGTTATGGCCATTATGAGTTCGTGGTCATGCCATTCGGCTTGACGAATGCTCCATCTACGTTCATGGATCTCATAAATCGTATTTTTCGCATCCATCTTGATCGTTTTGTCGTGGTCTTTGTTGATGACCTTTTTATCTATTCGACTTCAGAGGAGGAGCACCAAATTCATCTTCGAATTGTGTTAGAGTTGTTGCGGGAACATCGTCTTTATGCCAAACTTAGCAAGTGTGAGTTTTGGCTTCCAGAGGTAAAGTTTCTTGGTCATGTAGTTTCTCAAGGTGGAGTTTCTGTTTACCCGAGCATGGTCGACGCATTTTCTTTATGGCCGCGTCCCCAGAGTGTTTTTGATGTTCGTAGCTTTCTTGGGCTAGCAGGTTACTATCGACGATTCGTTCTAGATTTCTCTCGGTTGGCGGCACCTATGACTCGTTTGATCCGGAAGGGTATTCTGTTTTCTTGGGATGATGATTGCGAGATGGATTTCGAGGAGTTAAAGTGGCGACTGACTTCAGCACCCATTCTTATTGTTCCTGAGCGAGGGGTTGGTTACTCAGTCTACTGTGATGCTTCGCATGATGGCTTGGGGTATGTCTTGATGCTAGGAGGTAAAGTTGTTGCTTACGGCTCACGGCAGTTGAAGACGCACGAACGAAATTATCCGACTCATGATTCGGAGCTAGCGGCTATCGTTTTTGCCTTGAAGATGTGGCGAAATTATCTATATGGTGAGAGATTCGAGGTGTTTTCCGATCACAAGAGTTTAACGTATTTGTTCACGCATAAGGAGCTAAACTTGCGGCAAAGGCGTTGAATGGAGCATCTAGAAGATTACGATTTTGAGTTGCACTACCATCCCGGTAAGGCAAACGTTGTTGCGGACGCTTTGAGTAGGAAGTCTTCTCACTTGGCTAGCTTAGCAGTTCTTGACTGGAGATCAATGGAGGATTTGGGTCCGTTTGTTCTACGTGCAGAGGAGACCGGAGAGCATGGTACATTGTGCAATCTATACATTCATTCTGAGCTTTCCCGTTGGGTGACCGAGGTTCAGGTAGACGATTCAGAGACTGTAGAGTTGCGTGCAAAGTTTCTTAGCGGCGATGCTCGACAGGGTTGGATGATTCATGCTGATTCCAGTTTGCGTTATCTTGGCCGATTGTTTGTTCCTGATTCTTGCCGAGGAGGTATATTACACGAGTTTCATCATTCACCGTTGGCGGTTCATCCTGGAGGTACGAAAATGTATCATGATCTTCGACGACAGTTCTGGTGGCCAGGAATGAAGAAGGATGTAGCAGTGTTTGTTTCCAGGTGCCTTACTTGTCAGCAAGTAAAAGCTGAGCATCAGAGGCCAGCAGGTTTGCTTCAGCCGTTACCAATTGCGGAGTGGAAGTGGGAGCATATGACGATGGACTTCGCTTTGGGCTTTCCGAGATCGCCTAGTGGGCAGGATGCTATATAGATTATTGTTGATCAACTGACGAAGATGGCACATTTCCTACCTATTCGTGTGGCTCATTCCGTGGATCCTTGAGCTGGCTGTACATCAGAGAGAATATACGACTTCACGGCGTGCCATCATCTATCGTATCCGATCGAGATCCCCGGTTTACTTCTCGCTTTTGGCAGAGTTTGCAGGCTTCACTTGGGTCGAAGCTTATGTTCAGCACAACTTTTCACCCTCAGACCGACGGTCAGTTAGAGCGTACTATTCAGATTTTGGAGGACATGTTGCGTGCTTGTGTGTTGGACTTCCAGGGAAGTTGGGTTGATCATCTACCGTTGATCGTGTTTGCGTACAACAACAGTTTTCATTCGAGCATTGGGATGGCACCTTTCGAGGACTTATACGGTAGGCCATGTCGCTCACCCGTTTGTTGGCTTGACGTTGGGGAATCTGCTATCATTGGTCCCGAGATGACACATCAAATCAAATAGCAGATCAAGAATATTCATCAGAGGTTGCTTACGGCCCAGAGTCGCTACAAAAGTTATGTAGATCGACGTCGCACTCCATTGTCTTTTGAGGTCGGTGACCACATTTTCCTAAAAGTTTCACCTCCTCGTGATATTTCACGATTCGGGAAGAAGGGGAAGTTGACTCCACGCTACATTGGGTCATTCGACATCATTGAGAAGATTGAGGAAGTTGCCTATAGACTCGCTCTGCTGTCGAACATCTCCAATGTTCATGACGTATTTCATGTTTCCATATTGCGCAAGTACGAGCCGGATCCATCGCATGTTATAGATTGGTCGAACGTTGAGTTGGAAGCCAATGTATCTTACGAAGAGAGGCCGATACGTATCCTTGATTCACGAGAGCAAGTGTTGCGGGGAAAGACCATTTCGTTGTTGAAAGTTTTGTGGAGTAATCACGGGGTCGAGGAAGCCACTTGGGAGCGAGAGAATGAGATTCGCGCTAAATTTCCGGATTTATTTTGATTATTTGTATCGATTAGTATTTGTCTTGTATTTTGTACTCCTAGCCTTAGTAAATTTCGAGGACGAAATTCTTTTAAGGTGGTTGAGATGTAGTGATCCGTATTTTCAAATTATATTTTCCGGAATTTGATTTGCTTTGAACCTAATTATGAATCTTGATTTAGTTTTGTCTCAAAATCACGTCGCGATTTTGAGGTGGTTGACCCTCGGATGTGTAGAGGATTCGATTACGAATCCAACGCGAGTTAGGCTCAAAACCGTTTCGAAAGCAAAATTTTAGTTTCTGACTGAGCCTAGCGCAACTGGTTACGCGATTTTAAGGCGCAACCGGTTACTCTTGCGTGACTGCAGAAGATGGAGCAAACTACCGCGAGTATCGCAACCAGTAGCGCTACTGAGCGTAACCGGTTACGGTTACGCGAACAACAGATTTTCCAAAATTTAATAAGGGCATTTGGTCATTCCTAACTCTTTCCACTCATCCTTATACACAATTTTAGCCCTAAAATGAGTTCATAACTCATTTACATACTCTCTCTCTCTACCTCCCTACTCTATCTCACCTCAAATCCTCCAATTTCTCTCTAGATTTCTCTTAAATCTAGCCATCTCCTCAAGATTTACCAAGAAGAAAGAGTGTTCTACGCGTCAAGGGCTACCCAACAAGCTCCATAGCTTCGCCATCTACCGAATCCGAATTTCTAGGGTTTGTTCCAAGCTTCAAAAGGTAGGGGATATCCATCTCTAGTAAGGTTTTAGGCTATGCTTTCTCTACTTCTCTCTTGGAATCTAGTTTGTTTACACAAATTTCGTATGTCCCATGTTTGGGTCAAATTGACCTAGGGTTTGTGTTTCAATCATGAAATTGATGGGTTTATTAGAGTTCTTATGATCATATGCATGTTGTAGAATGTCTAATTTCATATTGTGAACACCTACAAGAAAAGCCCCAAATCCATGAATGAACCACATTTCACAAATTAGGGCTTTGGGTCAATTGATAGTCTTTTCATCAAATTGAGTTTGGATACATGCAATTGGGCCTAAATAAGGCTTAACAAATGGGTTTTGAGTATGGGTCATGTTTTATAGAAATTGGTCGCACATTGCCTTATGTTGCGCAAATTGGAATTTTAATGAAAAATCAATTGTGAACACATGGACCCTTATAATAATGGTTGATTTTGATGCAATTATCAACGGGAATGGACTTGATTTTTAGGGATTCTCGGGTTTGGATAACTTGTAACAACGATGTGGGATTGATATGTTCTTATGCGGGAATGGACTTGATTTCTAGGGATTCCCGGGGTGGTCGCTCCACCCACGACATTGTGCACAATGGGGGCTACGTGAGCACTCCCAACGGCCTTTGGGGAAGACGGATTATGTTGGTTTAGTGTATTGACGAGCCACTATCTCATCCTTACCCTATCAACGTTACAATGATAATTGGATGAATACGGAATGGACTTGATTTTTAGGGATTCCAGGATTCATACTATTTTGTGAGCTATCGATAAATGCAGGATGGACTTGATCTTTAGGGATCCCGAGATTTATCGAGGTTGACGTTAAAACACTTGTGGATTACACTTGCAATGAAATTCCCTTATCCATAATATCTTGCAAACATTGGAATAAACATGAAGTCACAAATGGGAACATTAAATACATGTCTTTATGGATACTTGACTTAGTGTCCTTGGTTAACTCTCTCACCTTTTTATGTTGGCTTGTAGAGTCACATTGTAGAAATCGGATCATTGCCTTGCATTGTCTCACGCACATTGCTTATATCATTCTGAACATTCACACACTCGTTCACGCTAGTCTAGAACATATTAGTTGACAGATATTTCCCTACTTTGGCGTGATACGCCTTTCTTTTTAGATTCTGTAGGTAAGGAACCTCTCCTAGAGGAATTTGGAGCAAATTGATGTTTTGAGTTCTTGGAAGACTTATGTATTTCTATTTATTTCGGATTAGCCTTTTTGGGTTGTAATAGGAGTAGTGGTTTGTAATAACTCAATTTCTCTCTCTCCATACTTCTATGTGTTGGACATTATGTTTATTTCCACATTCACTCTCAGATTTTCATGTTTATGTGCAATGGGATGTGTGGGTACTTAGACTTATTTCAAATTGCAATGAACCATGTTTGTTTCCCCACTTATTAATTGATTTAAAAAAATTGGTTTGAAAATCCAGGGCGTGACAATGACACAATGATTTTATAGTGGTTCGGTTAGGGATTGTCCAAGTCCCTAACTTTACATCCACTTCTCTTACCAACAAGTAAGAGTTCCACTAATACCTTTACAACTTTCGGGTAGTTGTCAAACCCTTACAAGTGTTGAGAGATTTCTCAAGGCTTCTCAAACCTTTTTGATGAGCTTCTTCCCAAGGTGGCTCCCACCTTTTCTAAGCACTTCTCAAGGCGGCTTGGACCTTCTTTGATGAGCTACTTCCAACGGTGGCTCCCACCTTCAATGTTGTGTTTTTTCCAAGGCAACTCCAACCTTCAATGCAAGCTCCAAGTCTCCTCCTAGTCTTGGTCTTGACTCCAATGATCGATCTTCAAGTCTTCTTGCAAGCTTCTTCCAAAGCTTGACTTCAAGTGTAAGCACAAATACAAGATAGAAAATGTGGAAGACAACTTCTTCCATAAGGTGAAATGAAAGGCACAAATGCTCACTAATGATATACAACTATGAATGTGAGCTCTCTATTAGAATATACAAGGAGTAAGACTACAATCTCTCTTCTAAAAAGAACTTTACAAGTGTAAGAATAGACAAAGAGAGATTCTAAAGCTTTCTTGAGAGAATTAGAGCATGGAGGAGTGAAGTATAGATGTAGGACTTGTAAGAGTAAACTTCAACTCTTCCTTGGACCTCAAATGGTCCTTAAATAGCCTCTAATCCAAAACTAGCCGTTTATAGCCGTTGGGTGGCATTGTTGTAAATATCTATAATTTAAAATATGAAATATGCACATTTTTACAAAGGCCGGTAGGGGACCTGTATGCCGGCCAAAATGTGAACTTTGAAACGGAGCAAACCTACTGCCAGAATTTGCACAAAACCGGTATGGGACCGGTATGCCGGTCGGCATACCGCCCGGTATACTGGTTTGCGTACCCGTTAGGGTTTGGGGCATCAAAACAAGTCCAAATTCAATGAGGCTTGAACCCTTGCTTAAGTAATTTAATTCTCTACATTTTTCATAAGAAAAAATACTTGGGAAAACGAGAAAGATAAAAGACCTGATTGAATAAGTATTTTCCAAGCATTTTATAAAAACATTTTAAGGTAATTTGAGAATTAAATTTATTCTAAGAGCATACAATGGTTTAAAGAATGTATAGAAAAATATTCAAACATTGAAAGCAATATTCCTTAGCCTCTAATCAAATATCATTAAGATTGATAATGAAATTCAAGTATAAATCAAATTCCTTGATTAAATAAAGATTTAAATAATTTAAGATTATATTCAAGGAATTATAAAATCATTTTATAAATACTATATTTGTGGAATAAATGCATCATCAAAACTTAGAGCCAACAGTTTAATTTGGGGGTTGGTAGAGCAGTTCATGCACAGATTGTTAAGTTTAATGAAGAACCGGATCAGGTTGTGTATAATGCTCTTCTTAGAATGTATGCAGATTGTGAGTGTTTTGAGGAGGTACACGGTGTGTTTGACAAAATGCCTCAACGAGATATTGTTTTTTGGAATGATTTCTGGGGTTGTAAGGAGAGATCAACTGGTTGAGGCTTTTGATACTTGTAGGAGGATGCAACGAGATGGAGTGGGATTTAGCTGGGTTAACTTCTTTGACTATGATGTTACCCGTCTCTGCTCGAATAACTGCACTTTATAATGGAAAATAGATGCATGCCAAAATGGTAAAATCATCCAACATGTCAGATGTGTCGGCGCTAAACTCGCTAATGAGCATGTATGCAAAAAGTGGAGCGGTGGATTACAGCAGGAGAATATTTGATGAAATGGAAAGGAGAGATTTGGCATCGTGGAACTGTTCTTTCTGGGTATGCAATCAACAGGCGTATGGAAGAAGGATTGAAGTTGTTTGATGAGATGCTTGATTCTGGATTCATCCCAGATGCGATCACGTTTATTGCCTTGTCAGGTTGCAGCCACACGGGGTTCACAAAATAGGGCCATACATTGTTTAACAGAATGAGCACTGAATTTGGAATCTCGCCAAGTTCAGACCATTATGCTTGTTTGCTAGATACAGTAGGTAGAGGAGGGAGATTCAAGGAGGCACTGTAAGTAGTGAAAAACATGCCGATGAAGCCCACTAGTAGCGTATGGGGTTCATTACTTAATTCATGCTGTCTTTATGGCAACGTTCATCTCGCAGAGGCTGTTTCCAAGGTTTAATTTGAGATTGGACCAAAAAATCCAGTGAATTACGTGCTATGAACATTTATGCAAAGTTGGGTCTATGGGAGGGTGTTAATGTTAAGATGGTTGAGCATTAGAAGTTCTTCCTATTTTAGAGCTATCTACACCCCACGCTTTTCAAATGTCATGTTATTTCTATCTTTTTCCATTGTGTGTGTGCATGTTTTCTTATGATTAAAAGGATTACAGAAGAAACCATTACTACTTCATCGTAGCCGTTTAAGAATTTGAGAGTTGAGTACAAAGAAAAGGGTTTAATTTTGAATAGCTACATTGGTTGCAAAAGAGGACGAGAGTTATGTAAATAAAATGTCCTTAACAACTCAATAAGTAACTATGAGTTAGGCTGACACGAAGTTATCTGAGACATATCTAAAACTAACACCCATTTAGTATCCATTTATGAGTGTCTGGAATGGGATAGATTGAGTACAAAACCTAACCTTTGACTTCAATGCACAAAGTGGCTATCCAAGGTTATTTGAACCTGCAAACTAATGGTTGGAGGGACAAGTTTTTACCACTTTGACAAATAAATCTGAGACATGATAGCATTTTTGTCTCTTTGGTTTAGTAAATCTGTATGCTTCACTCATGGAGGTAGGTACAGTGCGGTGAACAAATTTCGTGTTAGACCTCTCTCTATTTGATGGAATTGGTTGTGTTGTGGCATATTTTTGTAAAATATGGCTTGTCATAACACTGTAAAACAGACAGTTTAATGTAAAATCAAAGTGAATGTTTAATTCTATGCGCATACAACTGTAAGTAATAAACATAAAGATCAAATATCAACTGAACTTCGAAAGAAAGTATCTGTATGATTAGTAACGGCGACCACAGAGATTGTATGTTTTTGTAGTTAAAGAAGTTGCAACTGAATTCTTTGCAACTTCTTCTGGAAGCATGTAGTCAGGGTCTTCAAGACAGTCTATATCTTCTGATATCTCAGTGTCAATAAATGAAGACCAATTCACATCACTATCGCAATCACTATCCCACGAGCACTCTTTGTTTAGTCGCTTGCCTTTAATCGAATCCATGTGGTCCTTGTACATTTCCAGTAGCATATGGTATGTTGCCAGTTCAAGGTCCCTACATGACAATGAAGTCATAGCTTTAGCACAAAACTCTTGATCATTATTTAACCCCAATGGTCCATTGATTGCAAAGAAAATGATGATAGAAAGTGAAAATGGTAGAAATTCAAGTGAAGAGCAAAGAAAATGATGATAGAAAGTGAAAATGGTAGAAATTCAAGTGAAGAAAGGTGGATGCATTTGATTAGGATGAAATATTTGCAGGAAAATTTTGAATAATTTTCATTGTGGATTTTGTTTTGACATGAAAAGAAGATGTGTATTCTACTTGAAGTAACTTTCTATTCAAAAGCTTAAAAGTTTATATTTTTTTTCATCTTTCCATCACTTTCTACGATTCTCTTGGTAATCGAACAGACCCCCAATGTAAAACTGATCAAAGTGTGTACAAACCTGAATGTCCAAATGGCATATAGAAACTGGAATGATGCAAGAAGTACAAAGAGCAATCTAACCAGACTTATAATCCAAGTCTGTTGTTCAATACTAATAGTTGCATACCGTAGTATTGCAAATTCAATCAAGAATGCGGCACAAATTCCTGCAAACAGAAGGTCACAATTACGAAGAAGTCGTAACCTGAATTTTGAAAACACTATAAAATCCATAAGAAATGTAAAAAGGATGATAAGTCGTACCAATATAAAGCCTAGGTCTCACAGCATAGGTTTGCTTTGTACTTGTGAACATGTAGAGGATGAAGATTAATATAAAGTAAATTACGAAAGCTTTAATTAATCGTGATTCAAGCAGCATTGCATTGTGCAAGGCAAAGAGCTTATCTAGGGCGACAAACATGCTTGCTTGCTTCGACTCAAAAGCTTCCTGGAAAAGAACAACATTCAGGTAATAAATTTTCTACAGTAACATATATATAGCCACAGAAATTTACGAACTACATAATTTGTGCACCAACCTGGGCTTCCAGGATCGTTTTTGAATTTTCAGCTAAACGATCATGAGTTTGTTGTAGTAGTTCTTGCCGTTGAAGAAGCTCGTCTTGTTCTTTATTCCCAAGTTCAGCTAACTGCTGCAAAGTACCCCGGCAATTACAAAAATTAGTTAAAGGGTGATCGGGAGAGATTTTGTAAAGGTATTTTAGATCCTAGATTACAAATGTTAGATTTAGTGAATGAGCTTTTGGGTGAGTTTTCAAACTAGAGTCGACC
>NMUG010012275.1:0-10406 GCA_002855965.1 Monotropa hypopitys
GTTCACATATACACTCATTCAACAATATTTTCCTCTATCATTCTCATAATATATCCGTGGGTAGGATTTTTATGAATTACTTTCCTTTAATATTTGCTATACCTTTTTTTTTTTGAAAAGCAAAATTTTATTATAATAAATCCAAATATAACCATCATACATCAAGACCTAAAGATAGCAAAGATACAAAGAAAAATCACCCGCCTCCATACCCAAAACACTTCATACGCCGCCACACAACTAGGCAATAAAAAAAATCATCCCAATACGTACAATAGGATATTGGACGCATAAGACCCACTACAAAGACAGCCTAACCTAAACTACAGCAAAATCCGCCTAACCTACCATTACAAATCAGAACACCCGTCACTGAAAAGCGCCATCTCAAACACTACATTGACCGCCGCCCTGACTACCAACTAAACAGCTACTTACCATCCTACCTGCCACAGCAAACAACCATACCTGCAACACAGTCATACAACCACACCTGCAACACCGCCACACCTCACTCTTAGGGACTAGACCAGCTCCACCGCAATCATCGCCACATAACAGCCTCCGCCAAATATCATTACAGCCTCCGCAAATATCAGCTACCAGTACCTTTTATGAGGATACTGCACCTATGCCTTCTAAACTGTTGGAATTCTCCCACCCTGCATGAACCTCACCAACAACACACCAGCACGGGCATGCTGAACCAAAGATTCAGCCCTCACCCACACCCGGAATATCACGAACCAAAGACATGAAGAGCCTAGTGTAACAATACATAGTCCAACTATGACAACATTAGAACTGAACTTCCACGCACCCCTCGTTTCCACTGCTATTGTAATATTTGCCCATCCTCCAGAATAAGTAACGACCCCCGCATCAGGCGATAGACTGCCAAATGACCCAAGAATTTCCTTGGTAGAAAACATAGCTTGCAATGCCATCCACCCCTGCAAGACACCCCACTGAGGGCCTTCAGCTTTTGCAGCAAGAGCAATTTGGACAGCCCGAGAATACCCCACGGAACAAACTCTCAACTCTATGCAACAAGAAGCTCCTCCACGGAATATGAACACCAGACAGCCACTAAACCCATCTTCATTTGAATAGCCTCTGAAACTAACCGCACAGATTCCACAGCCAGGACCACAACAAGTGCAAGAAACACATACCTGTGCAATCCTACCTCCCACCGAAGTGCCATCGAACCCAAAACCAGTGGGATATTGAGAAAAAAGGATTCCAACCACAATAGTACTGAAAACTGGGGCAAAAGGCTTGGTCTGCCACCCGAGGCAGAGATTGAAATCTGTACGAGCAATGCCAAGGAATATGTTTCGAACAACTGATGATAACAATGTAGCAATCTCCAGAGTGGATTTCCAAGACCGACAATCTTGCCGGGACTGCCCAGATGCGTTGCAGAGTCTCCCCAGATACCTTGTTGTGCCCTGATCAAACTGGAGATTGCGGTCCTTCATTCCTGCTGCTGCGAGAGGGCACCTCAAATTGGATACCCCCAAACCTATACCGGGACTTTCTACAGTATCCCTCCTACCTACTACTGCAACCATCTTACTCCTTGGAACCATAGCCAATCTGTTCCGAATACCCCTAAGAGCGCTCAGGGCTGCCAATGGGGAAGATCGAAAAACATCAATAAGCATTGCTGGAGGTCTGGGGCAAAAACGAGGCACTAGAGGCGCTGAAACCCCCATATGCACCTACGCAGAAACTTTCCGAAGCCCTAACACCCGCCTCATCCCGGTAGCCTGAGAAGGCGTCACAACCACAATAGGGGTGCAACTCGTGCTGTTGACTCTTGCATCTCGTGCAAGAACTTCAAGCCCGTTAGTAATTAGCAGACACCCACCATTGACTGATTTGGCCTCGCACTGCAAAATCTGAACAAAGGACTCCTTCTTCAAACATTTGGAACTCACCAGCCCGGTCAAACTCTTTGCGAGAAGAGCTTGTTGGAAGTTGGTACCGTCGTGGAGAAGAATCCGATATCGGACGTATCCTTCACGAAGCCCCGAAATCAATCTCAGATCCGTCACTTGAACCACCGGGAAATCACCATCATTGAACGCATAGCCTCGTTCCATCTTCAAGATCGCCCCAGCTGAGAGGAGATTGTCCATGGATGACGGGTCCTACAACGATGAAACCGCCGCCCGACAATATAGTCTTCGAACCCTAACATCACTACAAGATAAAACACAATCGCCGACCAAAAATTTGGTCGACAAAGGTAAAAATTTGGTCGCCAAAACTCTTTGCCGACTAACTTTTTTGGCCGCAAATCGCACATTTTAATGCACATAGTTCCTTTTCCCGTTCACACACAGATCATCAGAGAACATATCTTAATATTTGCTATACTGCAACATAAAAACGTAAAAACACCCCATGTCTTTCGATCTAGAGGACTCTCTGACACTTAAGTTGGTATTTTTCTTAGATAAAATATGGACATAAATACAAAAGATTAAATTTTTAGAGAGAGATTCAGTATGGAATTTTTGCGTAACTCATTTGGTTTTTTTGTCTTTTATACACATTCAGTGTCCTTTTCTGATTCTGGGACTCACCTTCTATTTTAGAATTTTAAAGGGTGGGGTCTAACTAGACCTTTCATTTTCTGACATTTTGAGCGAGCAATTTACTACATTTATAATATGCATTTATTGTTTCCATTAACATGATTTCTGTCGTTACTGTAATGACCCATATTTTTAAACCATTTTTCGAAATAGAATTAATATGAAATCATAAATGAGAAGGTAATTATCAACCATATTAACTCCCAATAAATAGATACATGCCGAATAAAGATTTCAAGGGAGCACGTCCACATTCAATGATATACTTTTAAGTTTACAATTCTTTTACAAATAATAATCAAGAATGGAGTAAGAAAATACAACAAATGATAGAAAATTAACCTATCAAACTACTATGATTCCATGCTCCAATGTCAGGCATGAAAATCTGAAATATGAGCTTCATTCCAAAAATGGGATCTAGTACTTAAATATAGAGGGTTAGACAAAAACCTAGTAGAGAAATCTTTATCCAAATATCTATAAAATCGGGGTGAGTGGACGTTTGTGCAAGGAAAGGAAAGTATGCATGCACGAGGATCTCATTTTATTTCCAAAAGCATTTTGACTCAAGACCATTCTTTTCCTTTCAATCCAAACTTGTTATATTTTTCTAAGATGTTCGACCTTGACGAAATCAAAGGTTTAAATTATTAATTCCAATCCTTTCCAAAATGCTCAACTTTGAAGAAATCAAATGAGTTAAATTTATAAATTTCTATAACCTCCAACTTGACAAAATCAAAATAGTCCAATGTCAACCTTGACGAAATCAAGATACCATCACAATCAATATCTCATATCATCAAAATTTATTAGGTTTTGGATATTTCCGAGATAGAAGCCCGTCGGCTAGACTATCCAAAAGTTTCCTAGAATTACACGACTCGTAGGCAGGTGATGCAGCGGAATAATAAAAATAAAAGGATAAACAGAATGCTGGATTGATTCATTTGGAATACCTCTGTTGATTCTCTTCTCGATCATTTGATTCGCACACAAATACCTAGAATCAAGGCTCGCGATCTGTTGATTTCGCGCACGAAATGCCAGAACACGGCTTCAATCGCGTTTGTTGATTCTCGCAGAGAATACCAACCAAGAATGGTTACAATGAACAAGCAAGAACTACTGTCAAGGATTTCTTTCAATATCACAATCAACTCCTTACATTAGTATACGAATCCCTGTTTATAGGGCAGCCATGGTTACTCCTAAAAGAGGAAAAACCCTAAGTACACATTTTTGGGCCACCGATACAATAGGCCCAATAAATGAAAAGTCAATGAAACCCTAAGCATCGGATAACTACAAATAGCAAAAAGACAAAATTTACATTATTGTTGTGGGACCATAATTGGAGATAAGATTCCACGTGGTCATGGGTTTGCTGCATGATGGCCATGTAGAGAAAAGGGGAGAGAGCCGAGCTTTGCTGAGATGAACACTCCACTTGTTGTTGCCGAGCTGAAGGGCATTGTTTGGGAGCAAGCACTTTGGAATCTTTAGCTGGTCGAAAAAGGATGATCTTCAAATTCCGAGTCCGGTCATGAGCTGGCCTGATGGAGAAAACCTCTGGCCGAGCTGGGGAATAAGTGGATGAGCCCACATTCTGACAGTTTGGCCAAACAATGTGAGTGCGGGGACCATTGCCTTTGCTTCTAAAAAGGTTACTCATGAACCCTGAGTGGAGGTGGACTTGTCCGCACAACCGGGAGCCTTGTTGTGGCTTGCTGCATTCCCAGGTGATGGAAACTGAGCTCGCCTGTTGAGATTGATCATAGATTGTCGAGCTGAGTGACAAATGTAACGGGAGCTCAAGTCTCACGTTGTTCTAGCTTCTACAGGAGTCTCTCGTACCCTTCTGAGCAGATGCTCCTCTACCTTGCTGCCCATTTTCAATCAGACTCATCTAGAAGGGGAGGAGTGCTTCCCTTGAGACACTATTGTCCCGTGCGGGAGAGGGCTCATAACTGAGCAGCTCAGGATGGCTAGTCTTGCCGACATGTCAACGGCGTAGTCCTCATCAGTGGAGTTGCCTTCTATCTTCACACACAGTATAGTTGAAACTCGTGGGACCCCGTCATGGAGCACACAGTCCCAACTTGGTGCCTTGGCAGGCGAAGGCTGATCATGGTTGAAACATTGTGTTCCTGAGCTGAGCTCCCTAGGCTTGCCGAGCATGAAATATAACTGTTGCAGCCGAGCTACCACTGAGAGCTCGGCAGCTGTGTTCTTCCTCCACCGAGGATGGTATGTCCCAATTGAATACCACCTAGTTCCTTCTCCGAGATTAGCCATGATAATAAACTCACAAGAGGAGTTGTGTACGTCCTGGTGGATCCTGTTGTAGCGCGGCAAGGGATAACTGGAGTTACTGTTCTGTGTAGAAGACCTCCCGCGCAGCGCAACTTTGTAGACTGCATCATCCCCTCCAGGTTGGGAAACGTTCGACCTCGAACTTGCGCTCCTCCCATGCGTCCAAAGGAGATCCATGTTTCCCTAAGGGCAGATTCTTGTCCACTGAGGTGATTTGTGCCTGGTTCCACAGGAGGGACTGAATCTGTTATTGGTTTGAGGAGTTGATGAGCTAATATGACCCTGTCATGGATGACACACTCCATAAGCAGCCTTCCTCCGTCCAGAACTGATAAGCTATCACCCTCCTGGTCAAGACCGCACAACTGAGGTTGTTGGACGAGCCCGGATGCTAAACCTCTCATGCTGAGCTCGCCGAGCTGCCAGGGCTCCCTTAGTAAGTCAGTATCGGGAGTCAGATCCCACATATTCTCATAAGTCTATGTTGTGGGATTGTAGTTGGCCGCTGAGCTGTGGAGCCCATTACTGTGCTTCCTTATCTGTTCTAGTGCTGACCGACCATTCTCTTGAGCTGTGCAGCTCTTCTCGGGACCCTGTTGATTGTGGCTGAGGGCTGTGGGAGAGAGGGGAGCTGCGCAAGCTTTAAGGAATCTGTGATTCCTGTTGGATGGGTTCCCACTGCTTGGTTGTCCCCTAGGAGCACGTTGGAACAAACTGAACTGGCTTAGCGTGGGGATGAGTTGCGCTGAGTCAAGCTGTTCATCCAGGGCAGTGGACTCGAACTCCCGATGCACCACTTCCTCTGGTCCTTCAGATGCTAACCACGCTGGGAATATTTCGTAATGGGTAATCTTACCATAAAATTCTATCGTAAGATGTGGAAACAATAGTGGCTCGGAGTTAGTCTCCTGGCATGTGAAAATTTCCTCCAAAAGGGGTTCTTCGTCATAGATCGGCTTCTGGTCATATCCACCAAGAGGACTCACTGGAGCTTCCTGAAGACCTCCTCCGACGAAGAGAGATTCCTCCTCGTCTGGCCCCTGGATAACTGAGTCATCCTCTTCATCTACCAGACGGGGGCGCAAACTCTGCCATCGCCGTCGTGGTTGGGACTGTTGCAGTAGTTGGGTGTGAATGGTGGAGACGCCGTCCACCACTTTATTCATTGTTTCCTCCAATCGGTTGAGTTTATCAACCTGACGGGATTTCTTCAGGGGAGTCGTTTTCGAAGTGGGTTTGTTTATGGGGGCCATCCTCTTCTCGAATTGAAGCCTGGTAGTGGAACTTCTTCTAGAAGTCATCTCTAGGATTCTGATGGGAATCGAACACTGATGCTATGGTAGGAATCGGAACAAAGAATTCTGAGAGGATTGGAGCACAGTGCTCCGATAGGATCAAGACACAGAGCTCTGATACCAAGCTGATGCAGCGGAAAGTAAACAAGAACAAAGTAAAAATGGATAAATAGAATGCCAGATTGATTCACCTGGAATACCTCTTTTGATTCTCTTCTCGATCTGTTGATTCGCACACGAATACCCAGAATCAAGGCTCGCGATCTGTTGATTTCGCGCACGAAATTCCAGAACACGACTTTAATCTCGTTTGTTGATTCTCGCAGAGAATACCAACTGAGAATGGTTACAATGAACAAGCAAGAACTACCGTCAAGGATTTCTTTCAATATCACAATCAACTCCTTACATCAGTATACGAACCCCTATTTATAGGGCGGCCATAGCTACTCCTAAAAAAGGAAAAACCCTAAGTACACATTTTGGGCCACCGATACAACAGGCCCAATAAAGGAAACGTCAATGAAACCCTAAGCATCGGATAACTACAAATAGCAAAAAGACAAAATTTACGTTATTGTTGGGGGTCCAGAATTGGAGATAAGCTTCCACGTGGTCGTGGGTTCGCTGCATGATAGCCACGCAGAGAAACAGGGAGAGAGCCGAGCTTTGCTGAGCTGAACACTCCACTTGTTGCCGAGCTGAAGGGCGTTGTTTGGGAGCAAGCACTTTGGAATCTTCACCTGGTCAAAAAAGGATGATCTTCAACTGCCGAGTCCAGTCACGAGCTGGCCTGATAAAGAAAACCTCTGGCCGAGCTGGGGAATAAGTGGATGAGCCCGCATTCTGATAGTTTGGCCGAACAATGTGAGTGCGGGGACCATTGCCTTTGCTTCTAAAAGGGTTACTCAGGAACCCTGAGTAGAGGTGGACTTGTCCGCATAACTGGGAGACTTGTTGTGGCTTGCCGCATTCCCAGGTGATGGAAACTGAGCTAGCCTGTTGAGATTGATCATAGATTGCCGAGCTGAGTGACAAATGTAACAGGAGCTCGAGTCTCACGTTGTTCCAGCTTCTACAAACGTTGTGTTCCTGAGCTGAGCTCCTTAGGCTTGCCGAGCATGAAATATAATTGCTGCATCCGAGCTACCACTGAGAGCTCGGCAGCCGTGTTCTTCCTCCACCGAGGATGACATGGCCCAATTGAATACCACCTGGTTCCTTCTCCGAGATCAGCCATGATAATAACCTCACAAGAGGAGTTGTGTATGTCCTGGTGGATCCCATAGCCAACCCAAATCATCTATCATATTATGACCAATTAAATCCTTCATTCAATACTTTTACCTAGGTTATGGCAAAATCCTCCTAACCCTTAATTTTAACCAAGGATAAGAATAATATTGTTTATTCTAAAATACTTTCCATGGTGTCAAAACACTCATTAGACCCCATTTCAAGACCTTAATTATTTCTAAATCAATAATTTCCTCTTTTTGCCTTAATTTCGAAATGTAGGGGTTTACCCAAATTTGGGGGTTTTCCAAACTAGCCATGGGATTTAAAGATAGACACCAAGGGATGTTCAAAAACATGGAAAAGATTAAGACTACCCAAGAAATTGAAGAGTTCCAAAGACACACAAGTGTGCACATGAAATAATCCTTATGTGAAGAAAACTCTAAGGGGGAAAAGAGAAGACCAAGATTAGAGATAGATGAGATAGAAAACTCTACCTTTAGCAAAAATATAAAAACACACCTTAGATAAGGGTTCTTCATAACGCCACGAACTATGGGCATGGTTGTGAAGCTCTTGACGTTCTCTTCAATGTTGATGAAGGTTGAATCTCAAAACTCTTGGTGGTTTGGGCTAGATCTTGGAGAGAAAATGAGAGATGAAGAGAGATATAGATAGAGAAGAGAGAGACGTATGAGAGAGGGGGGAGAACACAAATAAGGGTTTTGAACCCTCATTCACACATAAGCATGACATATATATATATAACCCAAGTTAAAATACAATAACACCCCTCATTTACACTATTGAACAACCCATATCTAATCACATATCAATATATGTACAAATCACATATCGATATGTGAGGTTGCTGACCCAGTTGCATAAGAACCCAACACTGTTCACATATCGAAATATGAGTGGGTCATATTTCAGTATGTGATCCCACTGGTTTGACACACAAAGAGTGGAAGGGGTGTCACATTTCGAAAAATGACACCTAGGTAGATTTCTGTAAGAGCCAAGGCTTATTTCTAGTAGACAAAGAATTAATTGTATATCAAAATGTCAAATTTCTGGAAGAACGAACTCCTATTTCCGGAAGACCAGGAACAGACCCTATGATCAAGACCCACATTACTGGAAATGGGCACCTCCATTTTATGAAAACCAAGATCAAGAACCAACCCAGGTCCTTCTTTCGCAAACCTCATGCTCTCTCTTCCAAAATATCACTCTCTCTCCTCCCCTCTTCCAGAAACACAGCCAACCAACACATCCGCACAACCAACACATCCACACAACCAAAACAACCGCACAACCAACACAACCATACAACCAATGCAGCTAACCAACACATGCACACAACCAACACAACCACACAATCTATATTCAAACACCCAATGCCAAACTTGACTCCTAAAACCTCCAACCCCTATTTTCTCAATCTCAACAAAATAAAACCCAAACTTTCTGGCTAAACCTCTTCCAACTCACTGCTAATAGGACCTAAATGATATTTTAACAACCAAAATAAATCCCAAACACTACCAAGCCAATCCTCACCACTTTCATACCTCTAATGCACCAACACCTAGGCATGATCCACTCTCAAGAATTTCTAAAACCTTTATTTTCATCTCTTCTTCAAAAGATTTCCTAATTCTTATTTCCAAAATTCAAAGATTTACCAAAATAAATCCTAAAATTTCCTTTTAAAGATAATTGTTGTACCGAATGCAACCAAGAGGGGGGTGAATTGGTCTAACTAAATTAACGTCTGATTAAAAACAATAACTTGAATAATCACAAAACCAAAACCAACTTCAATTAAAATAGGTTTGATTAGTAAAGCGGGATTCAAATACCAAAACTCACAAACTTTCCATTACACCTAAGTTGTTGCAATATGGCAACAATTAATGTTTCCAGCATTGAGTTTGTTCCAAGAGTGCAGAGTGCAGACTTGAAAATGTTTTGATTTAATATGTAGTAATCAAACAATAATTAAACCAAGCCTGAAAAACAATAAAATACTGAATTGAAAAGCTCAAGAACACCAATAAATATAGTGGTTCGATAGGACGTGTATCTCCCTACCTACGTCCACTTCTTTTACAATTTGTGAAAGTTTCACTAAACGTAAGGGCAACCACAAATATTATTCCCAACGAACTACAATTGAAGACCTTCAAGGGTGTCCTTCCAACCTTACAACAAAGACCTTCTAGGGTGGTCTTTCAACCTTAACCAAAGGGGTGCCTTGTTACTACAATCACAAAGAAGAGAATGACCTTTGAATAGGAGTATGTTCCACTCCTTTACAATGTAAAGATCCAGCAGAGATTAAAGAAATTGAAGAACAAAGATTAGTGTAATCTCTCTTGAAAGTCTACAGCAACGTGTGAAAGTTGAAGCCTTGAACTGAGTGCCAATATGCTTTAGGATTGAGAGAGAGAAAAATACAAAAAGTTGTAAACAAAATGCTTCTCCTCCTCTTATATAATTTCTATAGAACTTCAGAGACATTGATGGGCATATTAGGAAGTCATACACACATATATCAACCCTAGAAACTTTCTATTTTTCAAAAGGCATAAACCGGCTTGATGATTGGTAGACCGGGTTGCTAACCGGCCGGCTGACCAGTTGGGAATCCAGATGATGAAATCTTGGCAGGCTCCTCTCCATACTAATTCCCTGCAATTATGTAAAGATTGGATACAAAATAGGCAACATATAATTTTTAGAATAATTAGGAGAGATTAAATCAAATATAACCATATACATTAATCCCATTTTGAATTATTTCCTTATACACACAATATGCTCTTTGAATAATATATATGGCATGGATTGTGATGCATATGAATTAAGATTAACCACTAAGAGCATGCCACATGTCAAACTAGATTCTATACAAATGAATTAAAATAAATAAATC
>NMUG010012276.1:0-10406 GCA_002855965.1 Monotropa hypopitys
CTTAATAGATATCTTCGCACCAACTTGAGGGGGAGTGTTAAGTTATTTTGGTATTTATATATTCCTTAGGGGTCTAAATGTAATTTATTATTATTTGTGTATATGTTGATAGGAAACGTAGACAGTTGTAAGGAGGTAAAATTATTGAATATACGGGTTCCTTTCTCTCTCAACTCTAACAAGAACAACCCGTCGGCTGAGCTGAATTAGCCGCCGCAATATTCAATGAAGGAGTGGAAGAAACTAAGTGTCTCACCAACTTTCGTCTTACCTTTCCTGGAAACCACTGTCCAAACAAGGGTTAACTTAGGTTGAGACTGGGCCCTACTCTGAGGCTTAGAGCCCTTGGTAGATTGCACTCCCCCTTTGGGCATACGAGAAGCGTCACAGTTATGGCAAAAAACACAGCACTTGGCTCAATGTGAGGGTTGCCACTCATACTCAACGTCCACAGACATAGGAACCCCCTCCATACCTTTGCGCCCAAATACAACATCAACAGAATCAATAAGGGCTTGGAGGCATCAATCTCCACACACTTGCGGATGAAAGCATGACGTGAGCGGGTATCGGTCATCTTATCAACATATAAAGGCATTCATAACGCGCTACACAAGTGACTAAAGCCCTTGGCATTCCAAAATTCAAAGGGAATCCCATTGAATTTGACCCAAACAGGAACTTTCTGAACCGACTCCTTTGACAACCTCATACAAGGTTGCTGCTTTTTGAGGAAGATTGGCTTTCCGGCAAAGTGTCAAGGACCTCCTTCGAGAACATATCCGCCATCATTACCAAAACTTGAAGTAAAAGAATCCTGAAGCGTCAACGCAAACCTCAGTGAATCCTTTAGCAGCCCAGAAGCGCTTAGCAATGGAAGAGACGCTGGAAAAAGGCGAGCGACTTCCCAAGAAGTAAACAACCAAGGTAAAAGACCACTCTTCTTCCTCGTCGACATCACCCGGAATAACAACTGTGGATTTATCTCCAGTAAGCTCAGGAGCAATGTATTCCAAAATCAGAGCGAGATGAAGATGAACTAGCCACTTGAGCATAGGAACCCTTTGCTTTGTCCACATCACTAGCCATAGGTGAAAAACACACGAAAACAAGGACTTGGGAGCACCAAAAGCTAAAAAACAGCGTGCAGAGCAGCAGACTGAGCCAAACCAGCAGACAAAAAACTCTGGCGAGGCTGGCCGGCAGCAAGGGAGGGGGTCTCTGATGACAGGGGATGACGGCAGGGAGGGTCGACGAGAGGGGAGGCCGGCGGCGTGGCTGGAGCAGGGAGAGAGGAGCTGTCGCACAAATGGTCTTCGGCTGGTGACTCTTGCTATATTCTCATTCAGCTCCTAGGTTGTCGTTTCTTTGGCTTCATTTCCAGAATCCACTATTGTTCTAAGAGCTCGAAATTGATATAATCTATTCAGGTCTAAGTTTTTTTCTCCACATCACAGAGGAAGAACTTAGATGCTCATGTTATCAATAATGTGGTTCCTGTTAAAGATACGAGCAGTATGAAGTTGAACTTTAGTTTCTTTAGACAAGTAAACAGCTCTTGTGTATATATTGTCAAAGGTTAGATCTTCTCCATTCTTCCCCTCCCATAACCCCATTGATTGGGGATTGCATGGGTAATATTGTTGTATAAAAGGAAAAACGAATGAGTAAGAAATTTAGTTTCTTAACATGATTCATCGGTCACCTTGTGGCCCTGTTAGATTTATGAAACAATCACGAGATGATTTCTGTTTTTTTTTTCTGTAAACTTATATCATGATGTTCCTTGACTATCTTGAACAATTATCTTATCCTACCTCTTCAAACAGATTTTCGCTAACTCAACTTATCCAACTATTTCTCTGTAGGCTTGCTTCTACGGGAAATCAAAGATTTTTGGCGTGTTGCACTGTTGGCTTCTGTGTTGCTATACCCCACCAATATTGATGATACTAAAGATTCATCAGCTGAGCAGTTCAAATTGGAGAAGAGATTGCAAACATTCAAGAAAGTTGAGAATGCAATCAGAGAACTAGGTATTGTCAATGTCCCTTTTCTAACACTACCAGCTTCTGTATTGATGTTGGATTTCCGTTTCTACTTTGATCTGTCTAATCATAGTTTGTTAAATGCTAATATTGTCAATTTAGTTAATTTCTGAATGACATGCTGTGCGTGGGTTTTTTCAAAATACTGGGGTGCACTTCACATTTTTTAAACATGAGGTTACTGGCCTGTGTTCCATTTTCTGAAGAAATATGTCACTTTAAAAATAACATTTTGAAGTCCCACTCCTTTCCTGCTTGCAAAGGGGAACTTAGTTATTCACGATCTTCCAATTTCTGGTTATTGCTTTAGTTTGACACAGGGAGATGGTAACTATGAGTCCTGTGTTACTGGTAAATGTCTATTGTAAATTTTTTGTAGGGATTCATTGTTATTTTGATGCTTGAAAATAAATAAGCATTCCTGAATTGTGCAAAGCACTAAAATACATTACTAGCGTGCACCTGCTGCATTGTGGTAGGTGCACAATGGGGTAGTGTGGCCTGTAGGTCACGGTTAGATTCACGGAAACAGCTTCTCTGCTTGCGGGGATAAGGATGCGTACATCAACCCTTCCCTAGACCCGACATATGCGGGAGCTTCGTGCACTAGATTACCTTTTTTTAATACTAAAAGACATTACTATCGTGCTGTGAAGGGGTGATAACTTTTCTGAAGATTACCTTGGCTGCTGTGCTTGCAGACAATAGGATAGGAGCTTAGCTGAAGTCAGAATTAGAACTTTTATGGGGATTTTCCCCCTTTTTCCATTTTGCTTTTTCGGTTTTATGGTAAGCAATGCAGTAGCATTTGTTTAGCATGTGTTCAGTGTTGACGAGAGGAGAATACTGTTATGTTCTTTTGAATACTCAGGGGCTAATAAGCAGCCCTCTTTTGGCCGAAGTTCACTCATGTAGACTGATCTTTGATAATGCTACATAGAATCCGTATCCGCTGCGATAACATGCTTACTAATGACGGTTACATTGCCGGTTTTATATTTTGTTTACAAAAAATGTAGGTCTGGAGAAAGTCTGGGAAATGAAGCCACTGGTTAATGGGAAGGATATTATGAGTGTTTTGCAGCTTAAAACTGGTGGACCTCTTGTTCGAGAATGGGTAAGTTATTATTCCTTGTGCCAAAATTCCAAAATATGAGATCTGGATCACTGATTTTTTCTCACATTCTTTCCAGCAAAAAAAACTGCTTGAATGGCAGCTAGCCCATCCCGCAGGGACTTCAGAGGAGTTTCTTGATTGGATGAGGGAAACACATTCAAAACGTGCAAGGGTGGAATGACTCGTTAACACACCGAAGATGTAATTGTGTGTGTGAATTTTGCCCCGGGTCTTGTAGTTGTGAAACATCGAGTCCGGAGTTCATGCTGATTGACAGGCCTACATGACTACTTGGATGGTGAGAGAAACTTAAAGAGTTTTTTTGGATTTGATATTTTTCGGGGGTAGAAGTTCACCTATATACATATTATACAAGGAGTCATGCTCCTACCCTGCCCCTGGAAAAGGGAATGAAGAAGAAGAAGAAGGTGGTATATAGTAAGAAGATGTCATATAGTAATAGTACATTGCATGGTGGTGAAATTGGCATTTGCTACTTTTTTTAAGTGTTGGAATTTGTGTTTTTAGAGATTTGTTGTGGCGATTTCCTTTAGTCATTTTAATTACATGCTTTTATGTTATTTATTATAGGCTTTTTGGGTTGTTTTAGTTTTGCAACAATGCTATAATGTTTGCTGTGCGGGGTAAAATACTATTGCTCTCGTCCGTAAACATCTATTGACTGGATTATTTGGACATCATGCTGGATTGCTTTCATCTTTTTCTGTCATTGCGTTCACAGAAAACTGTTATAGGACCTCCCGCCTCTAGCGGCTAGAAAAGTCTCCGATGACCAAGTTAGTCCTGGATCGAAAAAATTGAGAGTAAGCACAAGAGAGGTTCTGAGAGCAAAATGACATATACCGTTCACCGGTGGCTGAATTCCTGCTTATATACTTGCCTTTCGGGTTTTTAATTTCTCGTTGGAAATTGAGGTCTGTGTGGGACTTCTCGTTCCTTTTTTTGATTCTATTGCAGCCTGACAGTCGTCTGACCATATTTTTTGACAAGAGAGAATGTTGACACGCTTTTTCATTGTTCTGGGAACTCTGAATATTCTTTCAGGAGTGGTGGGCCTGACACGCGCGCGTATCATCCATCGTCCACTGGTTGATTGACACTTGGATGTTCTGTCAGCCACCTCCTTCCCGTGCTATATTATTGGGTGCTGTGCTGGTGGATGTCGGCCGCACATGGTCAACCTAATCCGCACAGCGCGCATTGCTTTGTACATGCGCCACAGTTGTACCATACCTGGTCCTGGGCGTTTTGCTCTGCACGACTGGTCTCTACACTTTGAGGATGTTAGCCGCACTAGGTCAACCTGATCCGCACAGCGGAGGTATTGGTTAGAACGAATCCAGCACACGCATTCTTCAACGGTTGATTGCCTGACTACCGGGATGTCAGTCATACAGAGCCAACCTAATCTGTAGTGTAGATAGCCGTTGGACACGTGACCGACTATATCAATTGAAATCTAGTACTCGTTGTCCTGAATAATTGATCTCCGCATTGACTGGATGTCTAGCCGCGCATGGCTGATCTAATTCAGAGTGCGAAATTGCTGATGACGTGGAAGACAGGGGTCGCTCTACCGTCTATGTCCGGAAAAAATGGATTTACCTTTAACAGATGGTAAATCCAGATTTACCCTACCATATTTTCCTTTTATTTTCATTTAAATTACGTGCAGTCTATGTTTCTTCTCTCAACGATTATGAAGGTTTGTGGACTGAGTTCACTTTTATTTTTTACTGATTCCTCCTTTGGCTACTTAATGACCAATTTGTAGGAGTATATGATGAACGTAACAAAATTATTTTGGCACTTAATATCAAACAAATGTGCAAATGGTGTTTGCATAATTAACGAATCATCTCAATAAAACAACCTGACGATTAAGGGTTGGCACAATGTAAATTTAATGGGTCACATATTCATGACTCTGCTCTATCTAGTGGGACTCAAACTGACTACACGTGGCAGTTCCAACAAGGATCTGGAAATTACCACATTATGTGCTCACACCAAATGGGTTTTACGCCGGGTGACGCTAATACACATCATAGTAGCGTTAAACAGGGTCACTCTTGATCAACCAAGAATAAACCAAGTTACAGAGTCCATGGGGGAGGGGGTGGGACTTGAACTTGGAATCTCTTGTTTTAAGTTATTCGTAAAGGGGATTTCTTTTATTTTTCAGTCTCGGGATATATCATGATTTTAATTTCAATCATTCGATTCAAGTATCGATTCAATGTTTCAAAGTCAACTCTTCAACGAGTTACAGTGGATTTAATTTGGAAGTCATTTTACGAATTAAATTATAATTGTTGTCTAAAATATGCAACCAAAGAGGGATGGATTAAGATTGTGTCAATTTAAAAATTTATTCAACTTATTTACTTAGAAGTGTAGAAGCAAGGTAAGATAAATAAGATGAATATGCCAAGATTAAAATGTTTATCAAGAATGAGTTTATTGGCTCAAATTTAAGCGTTCGGTTATATCTCAAGTTTTGCAATATGATAAGATTAGAGGTTTTTTATTTAAATCTATTTTAAGTAACAAAATTAAAGCACAAATAACTTAATAATGCAAAGCAAGTTAAAAGCACAAGGTAAGAAAATAATCAAAATAATAGAAGGGAGGATGGTGCGTAATCATTGATTACTCTTAGGTTTAATTGGAAGAACGCTTCATGGACGTATCTTCTGATGGAAAGTTTGGACAAGTCTTTGGGGATACATGATTATTCCTAAGAATGTGGCATGTAGTATAGTGGACCGTAAGGTGTTAGAGCGTTAAGTGCATGTCCTGATTTCTGCTAATATATGTTGCAATGTTATTGTAGTTGTATATATGTGTTGTGAAAACAGTTTTCTTGGGACTTGTGGGTTGGTTAAGTTAAGTTTGTCCAATGTCTAATTTATATCAATTCTTTTAAGATTATGAGGGTTCTACTAATAAGATTATTTTATGAGTGATAACCAAATTTTTACAATGCTTGAGCTACTTGCACGTGTGCGCTTTAATCTTGTGATTTTTTAGTTGATTAATTGTCGTTATACTTTGAGTTAGTTCTGGTTGAACTCCCACCTTCTTAGGACTTATGGGTGACTAAGCATCTTTTCAAGTTCTAAGCATAGAACTTGACTAACACTCTTGAATATAAGAAATGAAGATTAGAAAGACACACCCTCTTACAATAAAGAACAAACTCTCTCGAGAATATTACAAGTGAAGTACACACACACACACATATATATATATAGTTCAGTTCAAGTGAGGAATCTCCATCTAAGTGATTTTATGGACTTCTAATCCTGGCTCTTGGATTTCATCCAAGGACTTGTATTCTAGCACACTTGAAGTCCACGGATGAAATTCAAGGACCATGATTAGAAGTCCACAAAATTACTTAGATGAGGATCCCTCACTTGAAGTGAAGTGTATATAAATATATATATATATATATTTATATTTATTTATTTATAGAGTAAAAATGAAGCCCAAGAATGACTTGAATTGAAGTGAAACTTGTAGGCTTGAAGTCTTGTGTTATTCTTGAGCCTTGAACTTGTTTTTATAGATACCGAACGATGTTCACATCTCCCTAGCCCCCATCGGCAATATGGAGCTGAGGCCATCGTACATTTATGTTCCCATCTTTGCCGTAGTGGAGGGTAGTGTACGGTTACCCTTCCACCCTATGCTCAGTCGGTTCTTCGGCGAGCAGCACCTTACATCGTCCCAAGTGACAGTCAATGTCTTCAGGAGATCTCCTTTGAAGATATCTTTGGCTGCTATATAATTGGCTTCAATAAGAAGTCCCACAAGTACTACTTCGGCAGAAGGTCGCATCAGGTTGGCCTGATTGCCGACCTGTCAGATTTGGACAAGTATGTCGACGATCAAATGATTGTATATGATGCATTTGACTGCTCGATAGGGCAGGGGTGAGTCACATTCAAGTACGGTGCCCTAAATGAGCTTTTATTATTTAACTCTGTCCTTTTTTCATGTTAAAATTTTTTAACTGGTGCTTTCTTTTGCAGATGCCAGTACTATTAGCTCCTTGAAGTTTGTTGTCGATGTGGACAAGGTCAAGCGGGTGTCCGAGCTTCCCTCTGCCCGACATTCGGTGCCTATCTTTCTTGGGTATACTCCTTCGTATACCCATACTCTAGATTCACGAAAGCCTTCGACTGAACCCTCTGGAGAGGCCCAAGAACAAGAAATGGGGAGCCAAAGAAAGCAAAAGACATTGTTGAGGTCTTTACCGCAGCCCCCACACCAGTTGATGCCGATCCGATCATGGCTATTACCAAAGAGAAGCCAGCTGCTCGGCCTAGAGTCACCCCTATGCCAGAAGAGTTGATCACTGCTAGCGTATAGAAGAGGGCTATGCTTGCCGAAGAGAGGATGGCCATTCTGGATGACACTACCGCCGAGACTGCAGGATCCTCACAGGCCGTTGATGTTGAAGAGATGGTCATGGTGCCGAAGTGTGCGCCTACCCTTCGGTTCGAGGGCTATGAACTCATGGAGACCGACACGGTAAAGGAGAGCCCGATTGTGGCCATGGCACTGGCCCATGCCTTCATATTGCCGAAGGATATGGAGGACCTCCCCCACGGTGCCAGGACCTATTTTCATTAGATGATGTACTACGTCGGCCGGGTATGCTTCTTCCTTTGTTGCTTTTTTACTCTATCTTTGTCTTTGGTTTTGAGTTGGTAGTTTTTGTTTTTTGCAGATGATCTGCTTGTCGCCTCCCGCTAGACTCGGAAGGACAATGAAGAGAGTCGGAAGAAACTCGAGGAGGCTAAGAGCTCCTCTGTAGAGCTAGCCGACAAGGCCAGGGCCCTTGAAGCCAACATCAACTTCAAGAATGCTGAGCTTGCCGCCAAAGATGTTAAAAATGCCAAACTGAAGGCCGAGGCTAAAGCGGCGCGGGCCGAGCTGGAGGAGGCCAACAAGAAGATGGACACTCTATAAGAAGAATCCTTCAATAAGGGATTTGTTGAGGCCGAGGCTGAATATAGCAGCCAGGTCGCCTGTGTGAAGGATCTGCTATATCAGAAGGGCTGGGTCTGCGGCCTGATTTCGACCGGGGTAAAGGATGATGCCGAATCAACCAGGGTTATTCCTCCCATGGCTTCCTCCATTGGTGGGCTTGGTTGATTCTACCAGCAACTCCGGTATCTTTTAGGATCGAGCCTTCCATGGACGATCCTGCCGTCCCTGAAGCCTGATGGCCTTTTTCTTTGTTTTTTATTTGTTGCTGAATTTCTAGGCCGAGCCACCATGTGGCCGACCCTTCTATAATTCCTAAACACTTTGAAATTTTCACTATGTATTTTCCTTTGGCTTTCTTTGTCTGTGATTGCTTTATTCATGTCTATCCTTCTTCCCCCAGCCAAGGAAAGGTATTTGTTGGACTAGAACCTTTGTCCTTGGCTTGGTAGGATATGTTAAGTTTCATACATTTGAACTGCTTCGGTACTCCCATTGAAGAGCCACTTGTATGTTTTATAGATGAACGACAACTATAAGCTGCTTCGGCAATTCCACCGAAGAGTGACATACAACTGTAAGCTGCTTCAGCAATTCCACTGAAGAGATGCATGCATGTTTTGTAGATGAACGACAACTGTAAGATGCTTTGGTGATTTCATTGAAGAGCTGCATGCACGTTTTGTAAATGAATGGCAACTATAAATGCTTTGGCAATACCACCGATCAGAAAGATAGACAAAATCTTTGACATGCACAAATTTGTAAAGATCCATTTCATTGATGGGTATGGGCCCTAGGTCAGATTACAACTTTACTAATGATAGTATCTTCTCAGGTTGGTGGTATTCCATGGCCTCAGTATTGGTATGTCATTTAGTCCTTCGAGCTAGTAAGCCACGGTCCTTGCCTGGTCGGTGACTCTGTACGGTCCTTCCCAATTGGAGGCAAGCTTGTAATTAGAACTTTTATTTTTGTTGCCAACTACTTTTCTTAGAACAAGATCATCTACCTTGAAGGTCCTAGGTCGGACCGTTCGTGAGAAATTCCTAGCCACCACTTGTTGGTAGGATGCTAGTTTGATCCTAGCTGAGTCTTGCTTTTTTCGGCCAGGTCCAAGTCTTTCTCTATTGTCACGCTATTGGTAGCTTCGTCGAATGTTTTGGTTCTGATGGTTGGAAGTCCGGCTTCGAATGGTAGGACTACTTCCAAGCCAAAAGCTAATGAGAATGGGGTTTGTCCTGTGGAGCACCGAGGGGTTGTTCGGTAGGCCCACGGGATGCTTGGAAGCTCTTTGGCTCATCTGCCCTTTGCTGCCTGGAGTCTTCTCTTGATCCCGCTTCCAATTGTATTATTTGAAGCTTCAGCCTGTCCATTGCCTTGAGGGTAATGAGGAGTTTAATTGTAGAACTTGATTCTATGCTCGACACAGAAATTTGTGAAGAGATCCCACACAAATTGAGTGTCGTTGTCAGAGATAAAGGCGTATGGAATGCCGAAGCGAGAGATAATGTTTTTCTACGCGAATCTTTTGACATCCTTGTCTTCTATAGTGACTAGATGTTCGACCTCTACTCACTTGGAGAAATAGTCCGTAGGAGTAATCAAAAATTTGAACCCACCTGGTGCCGTAGGAAGCTTGTCGACGATGTCCAAGCCCCATTGAGCAAAAGGCCAAGGATTGGTTAAGGGAGTGAGTTCTTAGATAGTCTGTCTGATGATTGGAGAGAATCTTTGGCAAGCATCACACTTCTTCATAATTTATTCCCCGGCTTCCATCATCTTCGTCCACCAGTAATCCTGGGAGATGGCCCTATGCACGATTGATCTTCTCCATGTATGGGTGCCACAACTGCCGACATGGAGCTCTTGCAACACCCCTTCCACTATGTTGGATGTACGCACAGGAGGTACAACCCAAAAAATGATCGTCTGTAGAGTTTTGCTTTTGGGTACAACCAAAACCGAACTGACTTGTAAACTATTCGATGAGCCTTCCTCTTGTCCTCCGATAGTGAACCGTCCTTGAGGAAGGAAATGATGGGGTCCATCCAACTTGGACCCTGGCTGATAAAATAGATCGTTGCTTACTTCGGTGCTTCTATGCTGGGCTGATCCAAGCTCTGGATGCTGATTGTCCTTTGCTCCTTAGCTTCTACTGCTGAGGCTATTCCCCCAAAGAGCATCAACATGAGTGTTCTGCTCCCTGCTGACTTGCT